>JAMKCH010039649.1:0-44423 GCA_023653785.1 Ophioderma brevispina
GTACTTGTTAGTGGGGGTAAATTCCCAGTTCTGAAACTTGAGAAGATTTGTCCAGTAGTTGGAGGTGTTATTAACAGCAGATTTTTGGTGAAATGAGCAGGCAAGAAAGGGCTGATTGAGCATATTTTTTCAAGCTTTTTTCCTGATCAAAGGTCTCTGGCCCGGTGGCACTCTCCTCCAAGGGGGTGAGGCCCATTCAAAACCAGTCGTCCGTGCTGGGACGCTGACATTTTGATCTTGCACGGACAATTATTAGTTGGGTGCTTGTATACACACAATAATCAGTATATCTTTTAACGTGTTTTATTGATGCATTGTTTCTCACGTGTATCATTTGCAATTAGTTGGTGGTATCTTGTTGTTTGATACATGATAGGTGATTGCTCTGGTTTATCACTTTATGATGTGTATCCTTTTTAATGTTAATTGTAATTTGAATTTGAAGTTTAATATTGCGTTGTTTTTATATTTAATGTAACTGACAAATGAATGACACGAGTTATAACACAATGGTGTGAGTTTGTCGTAAAGTTTAATACTTCCATCACTCACCGATACACACTAATGTCAAATTCGATACAAACAACCGGCACCAAAATTCAGTTGTGGAGTTGGGTGCTATGGGTGGTTGTTTA
This sequence comes from Ophioderma brevispina, assembly GCA_023653785.1. Lineage (NCBI taxonomy): Eukaryota > Metazoa > Echinodermata > Ophiuroidea > Amphilepidida > Ophiodermatidae > Ophioderma > Ophioderma brevispina. Next base: position 636 of record JAMKCH010039649.1, read on the forward strand.
ATTTTGTCCTACCATGGGCCACCACACCGAATATAAAATGACACGATCAGTTATGATTTAAATAAACCGCCTCAAATGAATACATCTTTTCACCTAAGCGCACTAAGGAAGTGAGTATCTGAGAACAATGCATCCAGGTGCACTATTATTACACATGGCCACCTCTAACACATATACATAAATTTGTATTCACTAAGATGAGTAGGTAGATTGCAAAAGCGGGCACCCCACAGTATGTGGAAGAAGCGGAGGCCAGCACATTGCTTTCTATGTTGGTACTGTTTCTTTGTGGTCGGCAAAAACATGCGAGACGAATTTTTAAAGATGCCGTAACGTTTTGCTCTATCTAAGTATAGAAACCTCTTTGCTCTCCTCCCCCCACTGGTCAATACATGAACTAAATGTTGGAGTACTGTTGGGCATTTGTTCCATTATGCCCCCCCCCCCCCAACATATTTCATTTGGTGGAGGTGGGAATAATTCGAGGGTGGGGGACAGTGGAATTGTAGGCAGATTTAATCAATTTTCCTGATCTTCATTTTGGAGGACGGAGGGAGAGCAAGAGTTTTTAGTGCCTCCCACCCTATCCCAGAACTCACACACGGTTATGCCACAAGATTTAGTATCCTCTACATGAAGTATGGGCAAGATTTCATTTGGCAAAACACCTTGGTACTTAGATGATAACACGTGCCCGGTAATGGTGGGTCTAGGTCTCATCGGATGTCCATCTGTGCACCCAAAAATGTCAAAGCCAAGTGGTTTGAAGGATGAGGTTGAACAATGGATATGAGTCCAGTAAGTGCAGGTTACAAATAACTTTGGAGGGGTTTCTTTGACCAAAAATATGTAAAATTGGGTCCAGGCAATGTACGCAGTCCGGAAAGGGTGTGTTCTGTGTCACAGACTTCGAAAGATGTTATCTAAATTGGACTTGCAACGACAGATTAAACGTGATCCGTCCGTCTGAGGCGAAAATGATGCAAATAAAACTAGTAGATCTCAAATATCTCGGGAAAACGAAGGGGTTCTATGGAGATTTTTGCATCAGAGGGTCCCCCGTTACTATGTTGTTTTGAATATGTATCGCGATTTGGTCTGGACCTATAGAACCTAGCGAGCCGACCCCCCCCCCGAAATTGAACGTTTTTGTCGGGTAAATTCGGTGTTCGCAAAACACGGAAACGTTAATACGCAATCCGCACGGGTTGCATCCTTTTTCCCAACAAGCCTTTCCGGTAATTATTTCCAGTCTTGATGAATTTTCAAAAGCTGTGCGCCAACTTTTTTTTTCAATTTTAGAAACGGGGGGATATAAAATTGACCGGACAGCCGAAAAGGACAATGCTGTGTAAAGTGAAGGAGGAGATTTTAGATGTTTTAGGATAAGGATTTCTCTGAAATTTCATGGATCGGTGGTATACATATACCGAGAACGTTTCGAAGGTTTATTGGAACAAACAGGTGATAAAAGAAAACCGGAAACCTTGTTTTGAATTGCAGTCTATCGTAATCGTTCCCCATAGAAAACCAGCTTTGGCTTTCTGTCGTGCACGACAGAAAGTCTAAATCATGGTTCTACATAAAGACGGCGTACTTGGCTTATTCCACTTCAGGTGTGATCTAATATATTGGTAAGCATTCCAATATGTAAAAAAACCGGGGTCGACCAAAAATTGGGGGACGCTTCTTTAGGGATATCTCATGTCTCTTTAAAGGTCCATGGCCCGATCGCTAATAGCCTCGTACCCGAACCCCAAACTTTACCGGCAGTGGTCAAAACATTTTGGTATCAGTAGAAAGCAGCTAATATTTTTCTCATTTACCCTGTGAAATATTAGGACCCAAAAGATGTTTGTTGGAAGTTATGAGTGAAAATGTGCCAATTTTGGTCGACCAATATTATTTACAACAGTACTCATTGGGCTTACAAAAATCAAGTTTTTAGATCTAACATTTAAAACGGATTGAAAGATCGGCGCGAAACTTTACAGATGGGGAATTTTGAGGTACGGCCAATCTATCAAGATGAAAACTCATATCCGTAAATCGGGAGGCCACCCCCCTTTAATGTTGGTCGACGAACATTTTGAGACCGTTTTGTCATAGTATCATTTTTGATAGATAAAGTAGATTGCACGGCGGGTTCACGGGTGTATCACGAACACGCCTGCTGAATTTTAAAAGCATAACAATAATATATAAAATATTGGTAAGCCCCACCCACCCCAACATCTTAACATCCGGTCCCTTTTTCCTAGTCCTTCTAGAAGCACTCTCTGTATTGAAAAAGATAAGGGTCCAAAAAATAGAATACTCCTGACGGACACTTTCGCGATATTATCACAAGCCGCAAATAAATCGTGGCCAAAAAAGTCTTTAGTCCCCCTCTTGGCATGGACCAGACTTGTCATGAATAAAACTAAATTTGATGGGTGTGTTTCTTCCCATTAAATAATTGATTGTGTACAGGGAAACATTTTCCCATGTAATACAGTTCATCATTTGTTGAAAGATATGCATTTTTCTAAAACAAGCATTTGTGTAAAAATGATCTTTTCAAAACAGGCCAAAAAAAAAGTTGCCCCCTTTTTAACTTGTTGGGCAAACTCCATTGCAACAAATGTGAAATGGACCCTTAATGTGGGGTCCTTAATGCATAAATAATGTGACAATGCACTGCCAAATTATCAGCCTTGTACCCGCTAATATGCTTCGTAATGGATGAGGGCCAGAAGTGATACAGGTTGTGGGTCATGAAACGAAACGATAATGCGTTATGATTGATCAGGTGTGGGTCCTGAAAAGAGAAGTAAATTTAAATTGATGCTTTCAGGAAATGAAACTGTGATGAATGAAAGAAAATATGTTCCGGACACATTTGGTAATGTGGTTTCTCTTGCAATGGGTTGGTAAAAGAGTTTAGAACGAGTGAGATGCACTGCTTTTCTGGAAGAAGGGGTTCTTTTCTTGTAAAAGATTGCAAGGAGAATGCAGCTGGTGAGGTCAAAGATTGGCCCCGTCATGGGGACCCGATGATACAACAGTACGGCAGGCAGGACAGTCCATCATTAAACATGGCAAAAGACCCGGCGCCGCAAGATGAAAGGCTAGTAATTTAAAATAAGGAATAAAACCCATTTTGTATACTCATTTGCGATGATAACATTGAATTAAGCCAAATAATGGTAATCAAAATAATGACTCGTCTCACTATTCTTCTTTTTCAACTCGTCCAAATTAGAGGCGTGTACACATGCAGAAGACGAGGGCAACCGAGAGAAAAACGCAAAATGTGTCCCAGACGGGAATAGAGCATGATATGGCCTACATGCAAGGAGGAACACAAGAAAATGGTGGTTGAATGATGGTCATCGGCAAAGAAGGAAAAAGAATCGTTATGTTAAATGAAACAGTTTGAAACATGCGCTCAACTAAATGAAGCCAGACTTAAAGAATGAACTTTTTGTAAACATGTTGGCACTTTGAAAGTTGATGAAAAGTGCAACTTTTTTTCGTCTGCCAGGCAGAAAGATTAAACCTGGATTGACCAAACCCTCATGCAGTGGTACTCAGTTCTTAATTGTGTGTTAACAGCCCCAATATCATGTTTACACTTCTCAGCTGTTACTGATACTGTCTGTTGAGTCAAAGTCTATTTCATAAATGACATGGTCAAGTGATATACATACCCGACTTGCATCACTAGTGATAGTGACATCCCTGCTTGCAATATGAAGACTAGTCATAACCTAAAGGTAGCTTATGTAACACAGTTTTTCTGATTGGTTGGGTCAATTGCAAAATTTTGCTTGGAAAAATTAAACTTTAGAATGACTTCTATAGCCAATTGTATTCCAAAATAATTAATTCCAATGTTAATATACAATGTGGTACAGGAATACATGTTTGTAGTATATTTTAAGCATGTGTAGGCAAGGACCTATTTCATAGCAGACTAATTATTTCATGAGTGGTAAAAAAGCAACAACTTTTGACAGCATGTAGGCCAGGTATGGTATTACTACACAATAGTGATTTGGCCTTTGCACTAGATAAGGAAGTCCTTTAAAAGGGAAGTATGTTAAACTGAAGCTTGGTGTGTTCCATGCATGTGATTTCTACTTCAAAAATACCGATGTATCAGAAAACGTAACATGAAACGGAAATGTCTTTTTTTCACATAAAGGTTGACCTTAGATGATGCCTTGAAAGGATTTATTAAAATATTAGTGTTACAAAACTCAATTTGTTGTTTCTTTCACACAATGTGCACTAAAAGCAGAAGATTGTCCTTTAAGGATCGTCTTGTTTGGTCTGGTTATGAAAAACATCATTTTTACACAAATGCTTGTTGTTAGAAAAAGGCATTACCTTTCAACAAATTATGAACTGTATACATGGAAAATGTTTCCGTAAACAATAAACTTACTTGATGCGATGAAATAACCCATCAAAGTGGAGTTTTTTTCATGAAAAGTCTGGTAGCCCAGAGGGGGACTTATTTTTTGGGGGGACGTTTAGCATGCGATATGTGTGAATATCCCGATCTCGACTCATGAGGGCCCTATTTCACCTTATTTAACAAGCCCTGAGCAAGCCAGGGCCAGGGGAGGACCAGTTTCGGGCAAGTTTGTGGCTGTGGTGGTAGTGGCCATAAAATTTACAGACAGACCATTGTCCAATTTACACAATTTTCCTGCAGCAATTCTGCCAACTATACAAACAATCAGCTTTTACTATATTTTACAGTTGAACATATTTTTTTTTTTTTTTTACAACAACTGTACATTTACCACAGGATATGGACCGTACAAAATTGGGTGCTATGTGTCGATAGGTCTAAGTTAGGGTGTTGTCAGTGTATTTTCTTCTCTACATAAACAATCTCTGTAATAACTCGCCAAAAAAATATAAGTTTTTAAGTGTTTTATTTTTACAGGCCATACTTTATTTGACGGTAATTTGTGGCCCATTTGTTAAAATTAACAATAGTTTTTTTAAAAAAGTATATTGAACGAGATGAAATGTCTAGACTATAGGCGAGGGAATCTAAAGGGTCTAACAAGAGTTTTGCAGAAGGGAAAAGTTTGACTTAATAATCCCGCGTATATTCCGTATGAGAAGTATATACAGTAAGGCCCGGTTACAGGAAAGTTTGCCGGTATCAGTTGTGTTGTTAGGCCAAAAAAAATCAAGTTTGTTTTCAATAGTGCCAAAAACTAAATGCGAAATGTGCGCTAGCTTTCTTATTATATTTTTAAAATTTTTTCCCCCAAAAAGGAATTACCTTATCAGAATTTGGCTCAAATTGGCCAAATGTCAAGTCATAGCAGTTGCCAACTTATTGTGTTTTCTTTTGTAAAGGGGGATGGCCCGATTTAAAGATATGAAGTTTCATCTTGATAGATTGGCCTTCATCCCAAAACCCCATCTGTGAAGTTTCGCGCGATATTTCAAATTCCGTTCTGTGAGAGCTAAAACGTGATTTTGTAAGCCCCATAGACAGTGATGTGTAAATTATATGGTCGACAAATGGGTACATTTTCGCTCATACTTCCAAACCAAAATCATTGGCCCTAAGATTTCACAGGGTAAATGGGAAAATAGTAGCTTCTGATACCAAAATGTGACCACTTCGGTAAAATTGGGGGGCTGCTGGGGGACGAGGCTATAGTGATCGGGCCATTGGACCTTTAATTTGAATTTGGGGATATTGGAAATACCGGTATTTACGATTTCCAAAAGATTTTGGGTCTTGGTTGTATGTGAAAAATTGAGGACCGTGAGCAGGTCATTAATATTAAATTAGAAGCGGGGGTCTGGGGATTGGGCCTTGTGGTACACCAGTGACATCTAATATGCTTAGGGTAGATTAAGAGTCGTTGAAACAAAACGCGGCTTTTCTTTAGCCAAATAAACTGCAGAGTCAATTGCTTGCGAGACCCCTACGTTTAAGATTAAGAATGTAGATTTATGGTACGATCTCGAGAAATACCTACAAAGTAGTAGAAGCAGACTGTAGATCCCGTGACCAAACCATGGAGACCAAAGAGTTGAAGGCGTCTTGGGGTTCCCTGATCGATGTTGTTAAAGGTTTTTGACTTGGGCTTGCCGCATTCAATGTTCCGGCATTTTGCGGAAGGGGAAAACAAAGTTAACCGGGGTAAAAATTCAGAAACGGTCGCAATTGAATACTATGCATGTCAAATACTCGCCTGATCATACGGAATCTTAAAAATGTATAGTTTGGTATAGATACGACTTCAAATGAGGACGCTATGGCCAAAAAGGTCCAATGTCAAGAAATTCCAGCCAAGGTCAAATTGTTAATATAAACCCGATTTTTTAAAGATGTAAGTTGTTCTAATTATATGTTTTCGTGATGACAAATTCAATTTGGTAACTTTTAATAGTACCAAATGTTGTCTTGACCTTGAAACCTGAATAGCCGCCATTTTGCACAGCACACGAAAAGGATTACATGAAAACACCAACAACGGTGTTTTCCCGGACGATCTATTTCCTGGATAATCCCCCATTATAGTCCAATAATTGTATTATGATTGACCCACAAAATTGCCATCAGAAAAAAAATTGTGGTGTTAATATACTCTGAAATAAGATATTAAAAGTCTACCAAAATCACCTAGTGGAAATGATGAAATGAAAAAAAAAAAAAAAAAATGTAGAAAAAAATTTAAACACTAAAAAAAAAAAACCGCAAAAAATAAAAAAAATTAGAAGAATTGATTTAAATGAGTACCAATTTCATTGGGCTAATCATAAGTTTAAAAAGGTTATAGTTTGCCCTATTACGCGTTATGTTTTTAGTACAATAGGCTCATAACATGCAGTTCAAGGTCATCCTGGGGTAAAATATAGAATGTCCGGATTTTTATCGGACTGGTGTTAAACTGTTAAATGTGTCCCCAACAGATAAGTAAATGTAAATAGATTCTTTGTTTGAACTTTCGATATAAGAATACAGGAGCTATTAAACTATTGACCTCCCATAGACCCTACCACCCAGTTATATTTTGTTTGCGTTTTCCAATTAATGCAACGAATATTATAGATGCATGGTGCAACCAGTATAATTTCGGGTTCTGTACCATTAGAAACGAAAACATTTGTACAAAACCATTTTTATAACGAACGGATATATCTGAAAATTTTACCCCCGTTGTGACCTTTGAACCTATTTTGACTATTGAACTACAACTCATATTGGCAAACGTAACCTTTTTTAATCTTGGAAATGTAAGAACACGTTGGCATACTTTTGACGCGTTTTGATACTTTTCATATTTTGACCCCTGTATACCTTTACCCCCCCTTAAAAAAGTTACCAAAAACAAAAATTAGGTATAAAAAAAATAATATGTTGTTTTTAAAGGTATTCTCAATGACAATCTTTGAATTGTTCTGTCTTTTGCAATTAGTGTTGGGTTAAGGCCTAGGCAGCATTCATTCTATTTTGTACTGGCCTATTACGGGAACAATAGTTTGACCGGGAAAAAGGCTTGAAGATTCATGCTGAATCAGCCCTTTTTTTTTTGCCAGTTCTGGGATCTTTTTTAAGTCTAAAGCCAGGAAAATCTCCGCTAAACCACCTCAAACCGGGAAATCTTCCTCAAATCGGTAATTGCCCCTTCTGACAAGTGGCCTGTTACGCCCCTGGCGCAGATCGTCCAAGAATTAGATTGAATAAAAGGACAACAAAACAAATCAGCCACTTTCCAAAACACAAACACACACTGTAGGTGAATGTAGTGCCAGTCACATTCAGTGTTCAAATCTGGGATAAAACTGTGAATATTGGTACTTGTATCTTCTGCATTATCTAAAAAAATGAATGAAGCACTGCCACAACCCTGTCACATGGCCCCAAGCTTGGAGTTCAACGTTATAACGGGGTAAACAAAATATAAAATGTCTGATGATTGTGTTGAAAATCCCGCCATTATGTTTGTCTGTTACAAGGATTCTATAAAGTATATTTTATACTTCTATGGCTGTATAGTTTTTGAATATGGGAAAAACGGTAAAATTAGTGAAATCCAATTTTTTTTTGGTTTTTCAAGGTCAAAAAATTAAAAAGTTGCCTCCATTTTTGTAAAACGTGTCTCAAGTGTTGTCAGCTCATTAAGGATTAGTTTTGACTATCTTAAGGGTTTGGTTATTAACCAAAATGGCATAAAGTCCAACAGCTATTGGCACTATTATACAAATATTACTGTCCATGAGGACATAGTCCAATCTATTGCACCTGATGTTAGCTCGAACCGTACTCTTTTCCCGAAGCGGAGCTGAGGGAAATATTACGTCTCGAGATCACCGAGGTCTAGATTTGACTATGGCCCGAATAAAGGTCAGTTAATATTTGTTTTATATACGCATAAGAGATCCTTGTCCTTTTTTTGCTGCAGTAACAAGCTACAAGCTAGGCAGCGGTCCAAAAATTACTAGCCTATACCGGTGCAAAAAATTAACTATAAAAACCGGGGCAAAAATTACTATCCGGCAAAAAAGGTACTCCACAAGCGTTTTAGATATGCGAAAATCGTGAAACTATACCATGTCTGGTGGACTTTCAATTTAACCACTCAGATGACAAATCTATCTATGAGTGTAATTGATCTAATGACCCTGTGCCTATTTTGTGAATAACGTGAAAATAGCATGGAAGCAGAGAAGGCAAACTATTCCGTATTTCAATCCTTCAAGCTAGGGAGAGGACAGGTTTACACCGACAGTATTATCTGAATGCAAAGCAACGTTTTATCTTTTGAACACCGAAAGGTACACCCAGCGAAGTTTACAGTTTTGGTGTAAGAACCGCTATTTTATACGAGTTTATAGGAGGGAAAAACCAACGTATACGCGACGTGGGGCCAGAACCTATAAGCATCAGATTAAGTGTCATCACGATATAATCCAAGGTGGATCTTCCCGAGAGTCGACGTTGTCACGGCATTGACAATACAGCAGGGGTGTCAAACATGTTCAACATCATGAACATTTTAAACTTTTGAACCCTGTATAACCTTGGAAACTCAGCTGGGGGTCCATTAAGAGGGGTTGGCAAGTGCCTTCCATCATTTTACTGGATTATCAATGCTTATAAAGTCCTTGTGTGCAAAAATTCCACAATTTTATCCGGAAGCGCACACTCTTTCACTACAGTCCTTAACTACACACATCAAAAACTTAATGTCGTTTTCACTCAATTTATTAGAATTATTTTTTAGAGGGTGCGTTATGCAGGTCGAACCTGGAGGAAACTTTTTGTATACTAGCGTGAATCAAAAAAATTGTGCACGGGTGCCATATAACTTAACCTTGATAAAATCACTGAACAATAGATTTGTTGTTGTTTTCATAAAGCAAATCTAATATACTCTAATGTTGAAAAATGAAAGAAAACGATTAAAAAATAATCCAGATATGACATTTTGTAAGCACACGCAAGAATACGTTAATGTAAGATATACGGGGCCCATCGCATTATGAAAATAATGATGACCCATGCTATTTTGTTTACTTGATATGAATAGCCATGATCTCTTCATATGATCTTCAAAATTCAAAAAAAAAAAAATTGAATTTCACACAGGCGCTCTCCTGCCAGATTAATTCAATGATTTGTAAATAAAAAGGGTTTCAACACTACTACTGTGTAATTCAGGTAATTTTTGTCCTCATAACTAATGCTTTTCCCCTGTCCAGAGACGCCATCTTATGGCTTACTTATCACGTTCTTATCCTCGTTAGTTTTTATATTATGTATGAAAATATGTACTTTTATGCCTATGGTGAAAACAGAAGAACACGGTGAAAAGGTAACCACAATAACTATTTTCTATACATGATCAAACCAACGTTGTTTCCACGGCTAGCAATAGCAGAATCCATTACATTGTTTCTTTATTGATTTGAGCACACGTAAGTCCTCGGATTTAATTAATTTGTGTCACATGTAATGGCCTCAAAAGCACCTAAAACATGCATTAAATTTGTTCTTCATAATGACGGACCTAAATGCCCTACCCGTCTCCCATCATAAGGCAAATATGAATTTGGTTACAGCACACTTTTCAATTTCAAATAATATCCATTCTAATGTGACATCATCAAAGATGCTTTAATATCGTTTGCTGGTCTAGAGGTTTCTTGTGCAGTAAAACAAAAATGCTGTCACAAACTGAAATTCTACTTATTAGGTGAATGTCAATGAATTGCTCTAACAGTTATTTTAGACAATTGCGACCATAATGGATGCATCTGGATTTGCCGATTACCTTGGAAATAAGGAACTGATTACGGTAATGTCTTAACCCATACCATATGGGTATTCACACCCAATTTAAGTTGTGAGGTGAATAATTAATTACTACTACTAATTTTCGTATATTGGCGACCATCTTGGCCCCCATCTTTGATTTTTTTTGAAACCCGATTATACTTTTTTTTCTGATCGAATGGGTTGTCTTGACCTCCAATGGTTAAAAACACCAATGAAAAAGTCTCGGATAAATGATAAGGCATTTGATGAGGTCATTTTATTGCACTGACACCATCTTGGATGCATTTGAAAATGACCCCTTTCCCCTTCCGGAGCGCCGATTTTTGTAGACGTTTAAGTATGTAAGCCTGGGTGGCCTAATACTCCAAAATCTGTTGAAACCACTTTTGTTGACAATTTTTTTGGGGTCAAGGTGTATTTTTTTGTAAATTTGACCTGTCCTAAAAGCCCATACCAAAAGAGCAAAAGAAAGTATGCTACAAATCCTCACACAGCAAATATACTGGTGAATGTGAGGTGAATGAATCCGCCCCCCCCATTAGCGGGACAACACCGGATTTAAATTTGGTTTTAACTACTACAGTGGCTTTCCAATGGCACTATGCTGTTTTGCGTGCTACCATATTGTGTTTTAGCCTAAATATGTGCCGCTGAGATTTTTTCCTTATTTTAGGGCCTGGTGTCTTGTGTGACTTTTATTACTTGTGTGAAACATTTTTGTGTGGTCTGTTGGCATGTTTGGACACTACCTGGACATGTAGACTTTTTGTGGGTTGTAGTTAGGAGGAGGGGCCTTAATTATGTATGACTTTTTTGCCAATTTCATCGTCAGGAGGGGGGTAACAAATCATTTTATCTAAAAAATGCTATTTCTTATGTGCTTAGTCACATAAGAAAAAGCCACACAAAGGGAAAACATGGGCCCTTTTTGTAGCAGACAAAAGACAATCTCTCTCTGTCCACACAGACACATATGTTTCTCACGGGCACGGACAATACGATCAGCAATCGACTTGTTATGCCATGTGATCACTCAGGTCGAAGGTGTTGAGGCACATGTTTATAAACCCCCTAAATTTAAGCTGGAGTGACGCTCTTGTTGGACGTCCTGCCCTGTTATTAGCCTTCTTTCATTTAATAATACTATAATAACTCCATATGAAAGATCAACGAAATGCACCTTTAGTTTATTCGTTGAGGCTGCCGAGTTCATAGGGTTGTGGCACAATTACTACTGCTTTCGCTCCCGCATTCATACGGTGGTGGCAGAATACTAAATTCAGCCCAATACAAGCAGTAGGGCTACCTTATCGGGTCCCATGATCACAACAAAGCTGTCTTATTTTTTAACATTGTTACAACAGCTGTGAACAATTAGCTACAATGTGACAATACTTTGATACGCACATACTAGGATACCAGCATCGATCTCTCGCGATGCCGTGTCGGCCGGAGGGCGGCTATTCCATGGCGTGAGTGAGCGAAAATTCATAGCTAGAAAATCTTAGGCTGGATAAAATGAATCCGACGCGTTTGTTTTGTATTAAGAACAAAAATCTGGTGAAAACAAAACACTCGGAATCTCCGCACTTGTCCATAGCCAAACGCATACTGACAGTAATCGCCCATGCCTAATCAAACTCCAATGTTCGCGCCATTAAAAACAACACGTTACTAAACAAAAACACGTGACTCGACATGGAATCTTGATAGATATTTTTGTGATTTTTGATAGTTTATTTAATATCTTGAACATTCAATTTGCTTTTTCCTCATATTTTCAAACCGGGTTGTTGAACCTAGTGTGGACCCTTGGTTTTAAACATGAGTGGTTTGAAATAATATTCAAGATCCGCTTGTTAATTCATCAAGAATCACGTGAGTCTGCGCCGCATCTACGCTTTCTTGGAATACTTTTCCCGTCTTGAAGGTATTGATTTGCACTTCTTTGAATTTTTTCCGTTATCGCATTCCATATCTGGGACCTAAAACGGGTGCAGGGTGAATTTTACTTTCAACCCGGTGCTATTTTGTCAACGGGGCCGGTTTAATGTACCCGTTGAATATTGGTGACCTAGTTCAAGGCCTTGACAGGGATGGGTTTCCCCTTCGCTTGTTGGTTTGTTTTCCTGGTGGGTAGTTAAAAGGGGTGCGGTCACGTGTTTGACGTTCAGAACGTCACACAACGTGACACGTGACCGCGGAAAAAATGGTGGAACGAAATTGATTAGATTTTTTTTCCTAATCACACAAAATCGTACATTGCAAGGGGTAATAAAGGGAAGATTAGATTGTTGCAGTCCTCATTTATAAAGGCTGCTCGCAAAATAAGCATTAATGATTCATCAAAAAGACCTATATAACATGAACACCTCTTTATTGATTTTATGCCACAGATATTTAGGGACATGACAATCAGTCAAGGTTCTCTATCTATCATTCAACAGTTTTCGTCAAAGGTTAAATCTCAATTAATCTCAACAAATATAGCATACGAGACCAGAACGTGGCCTATTTCAAACTGAGGCCCAACCTTCTTAACGTTTTCTTTGTCGGACTTTCGAAACACCTGGGACATGTTCTTTACCCATTTCGCTGGCCAATTCTATATCTTTCTGGGTTAAATGTGATTCTTGAGGTCGAAAATGCCAAAAAGAAATAAAAAATACTTAATTAACGTTAGTGGTGATATGGAGACATCTTTTTAAGTGTTGAGGTTGGACTAACCGTAGTGAAGGGGGCAACCACTCTTCTCTTCACAAACGAATCAATGTTACATTTCCAGCATTTTCGGCATCCATTCCTATTCAGAGACGAGAGAAACGCTCTGGCTCTGACAGGAGCCGAATCCACACCCTTCTGACAATAGGCGAGCACTCTTACCACTGTACCACCGTTATCCTTGCCATAACGGGGTTTGACTTATCTCGCCAATTTTTTTTATTATGAATCATAATAATGAACCGTTGGGCAAAATACTTCTGTGCAAAGTTTAAGCTTGCTGGATACCAAGTTCATTTATCTAACCTATATATAATTACAAGTCTTGTCAGTATCACATACCTTCAAAAATCATCTCAACCCGTTCCTCTGTCATAATATTTTATTGTTTTAATTTCAGAAATACTTAAGAGGCTATTTGATATGTAGGGGCGATTTCATGGTTTGATGCCATAATTCAAAAGCGAAATACAGGACATCTGAACTTAGTCGTGGGTCGTCGCTTCTAGACATCATTAATTCATTATTTTTTCGGTTATGTTATTTTTAGTGTGTAAAATATATCGCTGTTCTTTCAATGCCAAGCCTTTCAGTTGAGAGCAAACTAATGAAAAAAGTCCACATATTTGTGAAAATGTGCCATGCCGCTTTAAAGTAACCCAATGATAGAAGTTAATAATAAAACAATGTGCCCAAATGGCTGCCAAACATGGTAATGAAAATCCGACAGTGCAGCACTGGATCAGTCTGTTGGCAGGTGAGATGAACTTGACAGCATTCTCACATCTGAGGATGCCAAACTCAGTAGAACTTGACAATTACAGCGGAACTACAGCTAGGCATAACAACATTCAAATTGGGCTTATTCCTCAGAAGATGTCGGTTGCCAAAAGGCTACGTGGCCGATCGCACCCGAATCTTGGTCAATGCTTTGAGTGCAGGTTTGCTGACTGCTGTTTTCTAGTTTTTTCAATATTTTTAAAAAAAAAATTGAAAGTGAACTCCACGACTACGCCTCCCAGGAATGTTTTCCATAAAATCATGAGATGGTTTTCATGTAATTCGTCATATTAATCAGTTTTGGGCTGGCCTTAGCTCTGATCTTGTAATTGAATAGACTTTGAGTCATTAAAGTAGCTGGAGCTTAACACGTGGAAGCCGGGGTGAATTCAGCCTACATTTGTGATTAATGTCCTCTACCCATAACCTCTGAATACAACATTGCCATGCCAGATTTCAGAACCTCTCCTCATACAACAAGTTAGCACACAGATTCTACCAAGGGCAGACTTTTAACGATAGCACACACAAACACCATTTTCACAAGCCCCATTGTTTGAGAAATATCCTTAGTGGTGTATTCGCCACACCTGTGAAAAATTCTTTAAAAAACCGGGGTTTGATGGCAGCGGGACTCACAACAGGTGAAATGACATTGTACAGATTTTGCACTTTTGTTATTTGCCGCGTCTTCGAGTCCCTTAACAGTAATGTGCACGTTTCGAGTCCGACTGACAGTTCATACGCGTTTGCAAGTGAAAGGCAAGCAAAACCTTGATGAATGTTTGCTGTCAAAGTTGCTCCTTAACAGACCATTGATCCAGCCTTGTTGTCAATGGTTCTGTGGTGTCCAATAGGAGAGTTTGTAATTGCAAGGTATTATAGTAAGAGTCACCCAGTTCCTCCCGCCTGCCTTGTTGAGACGAAGCCTGAATGTCTTCCCACACAGCTGATAAGCCCTCATTAGCTCAGGCATTAGTGATCATCGTCCAGAAATTGATTTCACTAGCAGAAGGCCTGGAAGACTATAACCGCCTCAACCGGTAGATCTCGTTCCAACCATCGAATGCTCAAGCTGCCAACTCAATCGCTGAGCAACTCTTCGGCAAATGGGTCGGTTGAAGATATTTATACGGATCAACGCTCGGTCTGCTGTTAAAAAAGATCACCAAACTTTGTTGAACCCCCAGCGTGGACGGGTCCGTTTCATACTTTCTCACTAGATCGAGCTCACCTCTGTATCAGCCAACTAAATGAAAAGGCCCAGGTTCTGATAACATCCCAGCGGAGTCTGGCGCACGGCGGCCCACGATGGCTTGAATGGCCAGAGTTTCTACACATGTTGCACTCACCACCCAGTCCTTATCCACGATCTGGATGAGGGCTACCATCACACCAAACACCAAAACAGGCCTTTTGCAAACCCTACTGTGTGTTTCCCTTCCTTCAAACTCCTTGAGAGGCGTATCTTGGCCATGCTGGAGGCCAGTCCTCAAATTCCATCTGTCCGATGGGATTCGCCATGGCCGAGTAATCAGCCCTCAGATGGTAAAATTCACAATGATATTGGGAGAAAGCTTTTGAAAGGGCATGGCATGCACTCATCTTGGTGGACCTTAACTGAAGCATATGACACCGGAGCACCAGGGCGTGACACTCTAGTTTTTCCCTTGTATAATTCCCTATTATGTACCATGCTTGCAAACCATAGCTTTGTCCTCAAGACCAATAATGGGCAGAGCAGTGAAGTCGTGTTATGTGAACGGTGTCCTCACAAATTCAGTATTGGTCCCCATGCTGTTCAACTTGTATAAGCAGGCGATTTATCGCAAAACATCATCTAGGACAATTGGCTCCGCCGAAACGATTTTGCTCTTCGTCACTTGGCAGAAGCTTGGACTGGAGTAGAAATACATTTACTTCAGATATGATGGCCCTACGTGCACCTATCTTACATGGGATAGTGAAGCTGAGCTAAGCCAAAACCAACCGCTACTGCCTTCCATCTTATACACCAAAGATGCTCATCTCCAGCATCAAATCAACCTCATGGAGCGCCTCTGGCATACGATCCTAACCACCTATCTGGGTGTGAACGTGATCGCAGCTTACTATCAGCAGCACCTCGATTCATATGTCAAAAGTAATCTTTGATGAATACACTCCTGTCGCATTACTGAAATTTCGTGGTGCTAGCAGCACATGCCACCCACTGCCCCTGGCTTCGTCTACAAGCACTGCGGAGTAGCCGCCCTAGCAATGGTGCAATAGCTCTCACACAAATAAGCCGGACAGAGTAATCAACGAGACCATGAAATCAGTACGGCTCCTCGGCCCACTGCATCTGAGTTTTCTTAACCAGTGCTTCAGGCATTGCACTGCAGTGGCGTCAGAGAGAGCATCACAACACATGAACTGTGAACAAGGCTTTGTTGACAACAGCACCAGAGACGGAGACTGCGCTCTCGTCGCCTTCTGTCGATACGCTGCTAACTCTCCAGCTCCATTCATTCAACAGCTTACGAAACGGAACACGCCGGTATGGCTACATGTAATTACTCCAAACCAACCAATTCACTATTGCCCGATGACGAACCTACCACCTATGGTAGCAATCGGCCACGTAAGGATGATCACCTGACGGGATTCGCCAGGTGTCGGTCGTGTCAACAGCATATGCACCAATGGGGCTGCACACCATCTCTAAGCCTGCCAATGGTCTCTCATCATAGACTTCGATCACATTCTCAATAAGTGCCATAACTTTCGCCCCGGGGATATAAAACTTCTCAACCCCAATCAACCCTGTACTTGCTCCACCACTACAAACACTTTATCTGCCTGCCTCAGGAAAGAAAAGCACACTCCATTGTAGGAAAATGGTCATTCAAGTCATGTGTCTGTGTACCATGCAACTCAACACGTGCACAACCCTTATAAAATTAATTTGGAAGCAAGAGTAACATGAATTGACACCAGGTTTACGCATAGCACGAAACTAGACCAGAATGGTTGAATGGTTATATAATAGCCATTCTATGTGAAATCATCAAAGATCTTAATAATACGTTTGCTGTCTTGAGGTTTTTCTTGTGCAGTAAAACAAAAATGCTGTCACAAACTGAATTCTACTTCGGTGAATGTCAATGAATTGCTCTACAAGGTTATTTTAATAGACAATTTGCGACCATAATTGGATGCCATCTTGGATTTGCCGATTCCCTTGGAAATACGGAAAACTGATACGGTAGTGTCTTACCATACAATATGGGCATCACCCCAATGTAAGTTGTGAGGTGAATATAATGACTAATACTAATTTTCGTATATTGGCGACCACCCATGGGTGGACCCCATCTTGGATTTTTTGGAAACCCGATTATACTTTTTCTGATCGAAAATGGGTTTCTTAGCTCCAAAATGGGTAAAACACCAAAACGAAAATTCTAGGATAAATGATAAGACATTTGGGGTCATTTTAAACATTGCACTGACAAGCCATCTTGGATGCCAGTTTTTGAAAATTATCCCTTTCCCCGGAGCTCCGATTTTTGTAGACTTTTAGTATGTTAAGCCTGGTGTCTAATACCTACCTACCAAAAGCGGTTGAAAACCTTTTGTTGCATTTTTGGGGTCAAGGTGTATTTTTGTAAATTGACCTGTCTAAAAGCCACATACCAAAATACAAAAAGAAAGTATTATACAAAATCCCTCACACAGCCGTATTACTGTGAAGGTGAGGTGTAATCCCCCACCCCCATTAGCAGAAACAAAACCGGATTTAAAACTTGGGTTTGTGACTACTACAGGGGCTTTCCAAGGGCACTATGCTGTTGCGTGCTAAGCATTTGTTGTAGCCTGAAAAGATGTGCAGCTGAGATTTTTGTCCGGAGGTAGGATTTAGGCCGGGGTGGCTTGTCGTGGTCCTTTTATTACTTACTTGTGTGAACTTTTGTGTGTTCTGTTGGACATGTTGGACACTACCTGGACACGTATGACTTGTGGGGGGGGGGGGGGGTGGGGGGGTATTAGGGGCCTAATTGTGACTTTTTGCCAAATTTCATCATCGGAAGGGAGGGGGGTAACAACATCATTTTTTATGCGAAAAAAAATGCTATTTCTTATGTGGCAGTCACCAAAGGAAGAAAAAAGCCACCAGTGAAAAACTTGGGCCTTGTTGTACAGCAAAAAGACATCTCTGTCAGCACACACATAGGGTCTACACGGGCATCGACAAGACAGATCACATCGACTATGTTAAAGCATGTGATCACCTCAGGGCCGAAGTTGATTGAGGCGACTGTTTCTAAACAAACCCCTAATTTAAGCTTGAGTACACAGCTCTGTGACTTCCTGCCTGGTATTAGCCTTCTTTCATTTAATACTATAATAACGCCATGCTGAAATCACGAAATGCACCTTTAAGAGAATTATTTCCTTGAGGCTGCCGAATTCATAGGTTGTGGCAACAATACTAAATTCTTTCCCCAATCACGTGGTGGCAGAATACAATTAATCCCAATACAGCAGAGGCCTACCTTACGTCAACATGATCACAACAACGCTTCTTGTTTTACCCTGTTCAACAACAAGCTGTTGAACAATTAGCTACAAGTGAACAGACGTGGAACTCACATATAGGATACCGCAAACGATCTCTCGACGATGCCGTGTCCGGCCGGAGGGCGGCTAGATCCATGGCATTGCATTGACTAAAATTCATAGGCTAGATCTTTGGCTGGATAAGATTAATCCGAACGCGTTAGTAAACACAGATCTGGTGAAATAACAAAACAGCCTGGAACTCTTCCGCACTTTGCCATAGGCCCAAAGCAGTAACTGCCAGTAAGTCGCCCGTGCCTAATCAAACGCCAAGGTTCGCCGGCGCCACTTAAAAAACAACTGCTAAACACACACTTGACCGATTGATCTTGATATATATTTTTGTGAATTTTGAATTGTTTTATTTAATATCTTGAACATTCAATTTGCTTTTCCTCAGTTAAACCGGGTTTTTGAACATAGTGTGCACTTGTGTAAAACATGAAGTGGTTTTGAATACTATTCAGATCCGCTTATAAATCATCAAGAATCACGTGAGTCTTGGCCGCATATACGATTTTTCTTGAATACTTTTTTCCCGCTTGAAGGTATTTGCACTTCTGAATTTTTTTCCGTGTACGCAATGCCAGATCTGTGACCTAAAACGGGTGAATTTTCTTTCAACCCGGTGCTAGTTTGTCACGTGGGCCGGTCTACTGGTAACCGTTGACATTATTGGTGACCTTAAGTTCAAGGCTGTACCAGGGATGGGTGTTTCCCCTTGCGCGTTGATTGGTTTTTTTTCTGGGGGAAGTGAAGTTCGGTCCGTGTTGACGTGCATACTGTCCACCTGACAACGTGACCGCGGAAAAATGTGTGGAACAGAATGAGAGATCCTAACCTAATCACACAAAATCTTTAAATTGTCAAAGGGTAATAAAGGATAGTATTTAGTTTGTTGCATTTACACGCATTATAAGGCTAGGCTGCTCGCAAATAAGCATAATTGATCAAAAGACCCTATCTAACATGAACACCCTTTATTGATATGCCCCCAGATATGTCGGGCCAATGACAATCAGTCAATGTTCTCTATTATAGCATTCAAACAGTTCTTCTCAAAGGTTAAAATCTCATTAATCTCCACAATATAGCATACGGACGACCAGAAAACGTGGCATATTTCAACTGAAGGCCCCACCTTCTTAACTTTTCCTTTGTCCCTGACTTTCGAAACACACCGGGGACATGTTCTTTACCCAGTTCCGGCCAATTCTTCATATCTTTCGGGGTTAAATGTGATTTCTTTGAGGATCGACATGCCAAAAGAAGAAAAAAATCCTTAATTAACGTTAGTTTTGATTGGAACATCTTTTTAGTGTTGAGTTGGACTCCTTAGGGAATGGGGCAACCACGCTTCTCTCACAACGAATCAATGTTACATTTCCACATCATGTCGGCATCCATTCAGATGCCTAGCAGAGGAAACGCTCTGGCTCTGACCGAGCCGAATCCACACCCGCTGACAATAGCGAGCACTCTTACCACTCTTACCACGTACCACCGTATCCGCCCAGAACAGTTGGTTTTGTACTTATCTCGCCATTTTTTTTATTAGAGTGCATAATAACTGGCACCGGAGTGCAAATACTCTCGGTTCAAAGTTAAGCTTTTGGAGACCAAAGTGCACGGTTTATCTAACCGATTATAAG
This sequence comes from Ophioderma brevispina, assembly GCA_023653785.1. Taxonomy (NCBI): domain Eukaryota; kingdom Metazoa; phylum Echinodermata; class Ophiuroidea; order Amphilepidida; family Ophiodermatidae; genus Ophioderma; species Ophioderma brevispina. The sequence goes on from JAMKCH010039649.1 coordinate 20,700, forward strand.
TCCAAGGGCTTGCGTATCACATCCCGCCAAAAATCAGCTCAAAACCCGTTCCTCCTGGTCATAATATTTATTGTGTATAATTTCAGAATACTTAAAGAGCATGTGGATATGTAGGGCGATTCCTTGTTTTTGGAGGCATAATTCAAAACGCGGAAATCAAGTACAACTGATTATCGTGGTCGTCGTGCTAGACTCATTAATCATGCATTATTTTTTTGGTATATTTTTCTTGAATATTATTAGCTTTGCCTCCAATCATTTGGGGTTGTGTCAGATAAAGGAAAATGCAAGGTCTTTAGCATGATCAAACACTTATAACATGTAAACAGTCAGACACTTTTGCCTTACATGAACAGTCGGTTCTATAATAACTCTCAATATAACGACAAAATACAAATAACAGAACACAGTATCATAAATGTTTCGATCTGAACCGCTATACCCAATCTTCGATTACCAGCACGGGTGGCGTTAAAATCTTTTTTTGTCTCAGGAGTGCAATCAGATTCAAATCCTTTCCTGTGCTCTTGGTTGGATAAAAGACCATAATAATTTGATTTTGTTTTATGTCACGGATCATTATTAGATACTTGAAACTTCAAGTAAATCAGAGAGATCGTTGTGTGATGACCCCCTCAGTTTTTTCCCCCGAACCAGATTTTTGCATGTACACATATACGATACCTCGATTGGTAACACATATCCAAAACGAATAGGCAACACGTGAAAGTCCCGTTCGTTATTAACCAGAGCTATGGGGGGGGGTGTTGTAAATTGCGAAGCCGGAAATTAAATTACAAAGGGGGGGCCCCGAAGTTAGGTCACTATGTGTGTTGTCTGTCAACGTAGTCGAACAGCCGCCACACACGGCTGTGTACTGGACACTGAGCCACTTTCACAAACACAATAGGTTAACATGCTGACCACTCCACAAACAACACAAGGAAGCAGCACACGCGTGTGACCCCCTTGCACACCGCACGGAAAAAGAAAAGCAGAACGATTACAGTCGCTCCAAAAAACTGAGCAGATGTGGAGATACATAACCAATGGCCACCTTGTTACTTATACATTTGTCCGGCGTCCAATGTACAAAACATCACAAGTCACACGCCGATGGGACTAGGGCCCATAACGCACGCGCTCCTAGCCGCTAGCGGGGGTGCCCTTGTATTCGGGGGGGGAGATGGGTATCCCAGACACACCTGTTCTTTCATCTCCGGATTACACCTCGTGAATCTCTCTTCCACGTAGCATGGCAAAACGACTGCCGTACCGGCTGAAACCAAGTCTCGCGCATAGCTGCTCGGCGACGATCGCACGTACGTCCAAGAGCTCACGGGAATATTCCGGAAGGGCATTACTAGGAGGAAGATCCTGACAGAAAAACAAAAAGAAGAATGGGCGTCGTCGCCAAACAAACCACAGGAAACGGATACTTGATGCTGGAGGCACTCCTGAGACAAGAAGGTGAATCGCCAAGTCGCTTGTCACAAGCGCGACCCGAGTGGGGTATACGAGTCTCAATCGAAACATGGATTAACTGTGTGGGCACCGTCCGGGGAGGGGAGGGTGTCGTTCATAGTGATGAGCGGAGGATAGCGCAACCGAATGGTCAGGAAGCGAAAAGGTTGTGACGACTGGGACATGTGAGAAGTGGTGGGGATCATGGATCACATACCTTGCAATTCCGGCGTAGACCCAACCACACAATAGATATGAGACGCAAAGGCTAAGTAATATGAGTGGACCGCCTACGCAGGACACAGGACTAAGTCGACGTCCCACTCTGCGAACAACCAGTATCTGTACGGAAGGAGCAGGCCTAAAAGCGGCACCCACGAGCTAATCAGACTTTGTACACTTGAGGGCCGGGGCCGATCCCGCCTGCGGATCGAGGCCAATCATGCTCGCTCAAAAACCCATACGGCGCGACACATAAGCGGATCCCCCGACATACGTCCATAAGAGCCTCTTTGGACGTGTCCGGCCTGACAACCTACATAAAACAATATATCAGGGCTCTATGGGTCCTCACAGCGCGCCAGGAACGCCGGGGGGGAGAGGAGGGGCACCGCGCGCACAGCCGGGGGCCGAGGCCCCGCTTTGCCAGTTCACTCGCTGCAGCGTACTGGCTTCGTCCTCTGCACTGTACATCGGCTTCTCGCACCCGACCTGTTATTCCCTCCGGCGTGGCCCCCCCGTCCTCGCTTGATGCCCCACATTTTTCTAAGACTATGCGCCTGGTGGCCAGCCAAACTCAGGCCCGCTCGGGGGTGAGGTGCGCCCTACCACAGCAACGGTAGACTGCGACCGGAATGCTAAAGACAACAGCGACCAATACAGATGGCACGGGACTGGTGGGCGGTTGCGATCGCTTACCGCGTATTGTTCACTGAGGTGGAAGGGGCAGAAGAAAAAAATGCGAGAGAAGTGTGGAAGGTCCACGGGGGATTGGCAGCGAGACGGGGGGACAGGGTAAGAGGCGCGCCGATTGGCAAAGGGGGGGGGATTCGGCTCCGGTCAGAGCCAGAAGCGTTTCGCTCGGCGAGATAGGAATGGATGCCGACAGCGGCTGGAAAGGGAACAGGGAGGCCGGTGAGAGAATGGTGCCCCACGGCACTAAGGGAGTCCACCCGCAACACGTAAAAGATGGCTCCATAGCAAACAACGTGAATTAAGGATTTTTGGAGGGCGTGTGCATTTGCGATCCTCAAAGAAGCACATGGAACCGAAAGATCTGAAAATTGGCCAGCGAAATGGGTAAAGAACATGTCCCAGGTGTTTCGAAGTCAAACAAAGAAAACGTTAAGAAGGTTGGGCCTCAGTTGAGAGAGTGTGTGCGACGGTTTCTGGGCGTCCGTATCTCTAGTTGTTGAGATTCAATTGAGAGTTTAACCTTTGAGAAGAACTGTTGAAGGAGATAATAGAGAACATTGACTGATTGTCATGTCCCACATATCGTGGGCATAGCAAAGAAGAGGTTCATGTTAGATAGGTCCTTTTGAATCAATAATCTTATTTTGCGAGGCAGCCTTTATAAATGAGGGTTAATTCAACAATATAATACCATCCCTTATTACCCCCTTTGCAATTACAATTTTTGTGTGATTAGGCTCTATCATTTCTGTGCCACCCCTTTTTTCCGCGGTCAGTGTCACGTGTGGGACGTTCTGAACGTCACACACGTGACCGTCACGTTTTAACTTCCCCCAGGAAAAACAACCAATCAAGCGAAAGGGGAAACACCATCCTGGTCAAGCCTGAACTTAAGGTCCCCATATGTCAACGGTCCAGTGACCGTCCACGTTGACAAATAGCACCGGTTAAAGAAAATTCACCCTTTTAGGTTCACAGATATGGAAGGCGATAACGGAAAATTCAATGAAGTGCAAATCCTTCAAGACGGAAAAATATTCCAAGACATCGTAATGGGCCAAGACTCACTGATTCTGATGATTTATCAGCGGATCTTGAATATTATTTCAAACCACTTTCATGTTTAAAAAATGCCACACTATTTTCAAAACCCGGTTTAAAGATATGAGGAAAAGCAAATTGAAATGTTCAAGATATAAATAAAACTAATCAAAAGTCAGCAAAAATAATATCATATTCATGTCGAGTCCGTGTTTGTTATCCGTGTTTTAGTGGCGCGAACCTTGGCGTTTATTAGGCAGGGCGATTACTGGCATTATTCTGCTTTTTGAGGCTATGGCAAGTGCGGAGATTTCCAGAGCTGTTTTTGTTTTTCCCAGATCTTTGTGCTAAAACGCGTCGGATCATCTATCGCAGCCTAAAGATACGAGCTATGAATTTTCGCATCAATCAGCCATGAGTTAGCCGCCCTCCGGCCGACATCGCTCGTCGAGAGATCGAGGCGGTAGCCTGGTATGAGTATCAATATCTTGTTCAATTGTCGCTAATTGTTCAACAGCTTGTTGTAACATTGTTAACAAAAGAAGCGTTTGTTTGATCAGTTACCCATAAGTAGCCTACGCTTGTATTGGAGATTAATTAGTATTCTGGCCACCACCGTGATTGCGGGAAAGAATTTCTTATTGTCCATACAACCCTATGGAATTCGACAGCCTCAACGGAATCACTTAAAGGTGCATTTCGTTATTTCAGCATGGAGTTATATAGTATTAATGAAGAAGGCTAATAACAGGGCAACTCCACCAAGAAGCGTCCCTCAAGCTTAACTTTAGGGGTTTATAAACAGTCGCCTCAATCACCTTCGACCCTGAGTTGATCACAGGCATTTAACAGAGTCAGATGCGGGCTGCATTTGTCCGATGCCGGTAGACCCATATGTGTGTGTTGCAGAGATGTCCTTTTTTTCTGTATCAAAAGGCCCCCCCCTTTTTTCCCTTTGTGTGGCTTTTTTTCCTTTATGTGACTAGCCACATAAGAAATACAGTTTTTGTAGCATAAAATGATTTTACCCCCCCTACTGATGAAATTGGGCAAAAAGTCACAGAAGAAGGCCCTACTCACCCACACAAGTCATACATGCCCCTGTGTGTCCAACATTTCCAACAGACACACAAAATGTCACACAATAATAAAGCACCAAGCACCGGCCCTAAAATAAGGAAAAATCTCAGCTGCACATATTTTCAGTCTAAAACAATGCTTAGCACGCAACAGCATGTGCCATTGGACAGCCCACTCGTAGTAGTAACCAACGTTTTATCCGGTTTTGTCACCGGCTAATGGGTGGGCGGATTCACACCCTCACATTCACGTATACTGCTGTGTGAGGATTTGTATAATAGCTTTCTTTTTTCTCTTTTGGGATGGTGGCGTTTAGACAGGTCAATTTACAAAAAAATACACTTGACCCCAAAAAAGGTGCAACAAAAGGTTTCAACAGATTTGGTAGTATTAGACACCATCGTAACCGACTAAAAGTCTACAAAAACGAGCTCCGAAGGGTTAATTTTCAAATGGGCATCCAAATGGCTGTCAGTGCAATAACATGACCTCAAATGCCTTATCATTTATCCTAATTTCTTTTGGTGTTTTAACCCATTTTTGGAGTCTCAAAACCCATTGCGATCAAAAAAGTAATATCGGGTTTCCAAAAAATCCACGATGGGGTCCAAGATGGTCGCCAATATACGAACCATGAGTATTGTAATTACTTATTCACCTCACAACTTAAATTGGGTGTGCATATCCATATTGTATGGGTTAAGAAATACCGTAATCAAGTTTCCCTTATTTCCAAGGAATCGCAAATCCCCGATGGCATGCCATTATGTCGCAATTGTCTAAAATACCTGTTGAAGGAATTCATTGACATTCACCGAAGTAGAATTCAGTTTGTGACAGCATTTTTGTTTACTGGCACAAGAAAACCTCTAAGACCAGCAAACGTATTATTAAGCATCTTTGATGATGTCCATAGAATGGCTATTATATAACCATTCAACCATTCTTGTCTAGTTTTTCAGTGCTATTTAGTAAACCTTGTGTTCAATCACTGTTTACTTTGCCAATCTAATATAGGGGTGTTGCACGTGTTGATTTTGCATGGTACACAGACACTATACATAAGCCATTTTCCTACAATGGAGTGTTCTTCTTCTTGCAAAAAAAAGAAAAAAATATGAGGCCGCAGCTAAATGTGTTGTTGTAGTTGGTGGAGCAGCTCATGTGATGGGTTTTGAGAAGTTTATCTCCACCGGGGCGAAAGGTATGGCACTCATGAGCATGTGATCCCATTCTATGATGGAAGAGCCCATTGGCATGCTAGAGATGGTTGGCAGCCACCATTGTGCATATTGCCTGTTGAAACGACCGACACCTGTGCCGAATCCTGTTCAAGGTACCCATTCCTTACGTGAACCCCCCCCCGATTGCTACCATCGGTGGTAGTTCTGTCAGAGTTCCAAGTGAATTGGTCGGTCTTGGCGTATCCTACATGTAGCCATACAGGCAGTGTTTCCGTTTCTGTAAGATGTTGACTGGATAGCTGGAAGTTAGCAGCTTATCGACAAAAGGTCACGAGAGCGCATCTCTCTCTGCCGTGCTGTTTCCAACAAAGCCTGTTCACTAGTTTAATGTGTGAGGGGGGGAGGGGGTGGGGGGGACTGGCGGGGGTGGGGGTGAGAGGGGGGGGGGGGGGGGGGGGGTGGGGTGATGTCTCCGAAGCACTGCAAGGCAATCGCCTGAAAGCACTGGTAGAAACTCATATGGAGTGGACGAAGGCAGCCCGTAAATGATCTCATGTCTCGTGTGTTACTCGGTCCCAGCTTCGTTTTGTGAGAGGCATATTGCACCATGCTAGGGCGCATACTCACATGCTGTAGACCAGAGCCAGGGCCATGGTCATTGCTAGCATCCCCAAAATATCCAGCAAGGGTGCACAGGAGGTTATTCATCAAGATACTTTTGCACATACTGACGCGATGTGCTGCTGATAAGTTAAGCTGGCCGATCAATCTTCACCCCAGATAGGTTGGTGTAGGATTGTAATGCAGAAAGCGCCCATTGAGGTTGATTTGATGCTGGCTATGAAGCCTCTTGGTGTTAAGATGAAGGCAGTACGGTGTTTTGGCTTCGCTCAGCTTCACTCTCCAGTCGTAAGATATGGTTGCAAGTAGGGCCATATCGAAGTAAATTCGTTCTACTCCAGTCAAAGCTTCTTCCAATTCAGAAAGGCAAAATAGTTGGCGTAGCCATATTGTCTAGATGATGTTTTAGATAAATCGCTGATATCCAAGTTGAACATCATGGGAGCCAGTACTGATTCTTGTGGGGACACCGTTCTCAACATAACACGACTGCACTGCTAGCCCATCAACTGGCTGATGAGAAAGCTAGGTTTGCAAGCATTTACAACTTAATATGAATTATACAATGAAACTAGAGTGTCACGCCCTGGTGGCCAATAGGTGTCCAATGTTCCAGTAAAGGTCCACCCAGATTGACCCTGCCAGGCCACGCTTTCAAAGCTCGCCCCAATAGCATTTGAGAATTTTACAATCTGATGGATAGTACTCCGGCCATGGCGAATCCAATCGGAACGAGGGGAGTTTTGACGACTGCTCCAGCTGGCCGAAGATCCGCCTCTCAAGGAGTTTTGCAGGAAACACACAGTAGGGTTGTCCAACAGGCCTGTTTGGTTTTGGGAGTGCATGGTAGCCCTCCTCCAATCTTGGATAAGGACTGGTTGTTGGCAACATGTGTAGACTCCTGGAGCCATTCAAGCCACCCGTGGGCCGCGGCGCGCCAGGACCTCCGCTGGTATGTTATCAGACCCCTGGCCTTTTCACTCTTTAGTTGGCTGATACAGAGTTGAGGCTTCACTAGTGAGAAGTATTGAAGTGACCCGTCCACGCTGGGGGTTCAACAAAGTTTGGTGATCTTTTTTTACCGAACGAGTGTGATCCTATCAATATCCTTAAAACGACCATTTTGCTCCGCAATTGAGTTGGCAGACTTGAGACATTTCGATGGTTTGGAACGCGATCTACCGTGAGGCGTTTATAGTTTTCCAGGCCTTCCTGCTAAGTGAGATCAATTTCCTGGACCGAATGATCAATAATGACATGAGCTACTGAGCTATCAGCTGTGTAGAATACATTTCAGCTTCAAAAGGCGCGGGAATGGGCTGAGCTCTTAACTCATAAAATTTGCAATTACAACTCTCCTAGTGACACCTACAATAAACAATTAAACAACAATGCTGATCATGTGTCTGTTTCAGGAGCAACTTTGACAGCAGACATATCCTCAAGGGTTTTGGCTTTGCCTTTCCACTGGGGGGGGGGGGGGGGGGGAAAAACGGCGTTGAACTGTCAGTCGGACTCGAAACTTCAATTAACTGTTTAAAAGGGACTCGAAACGTGCAATAACAAACCGTCAAATCTTTACAAAATGTCATTTCACCTGTTTGTGAGGCCATCTGCCAGTCAAAACCCCGTTTTCGTAAGAACATTTTAACATGTGTGGGACGACCCCACTAATGATATTTCTCACAAGGGCCTTGTAAAAAGTGTGCGTACTTTACAAGTCTTCCCTTGTAGAAGCTTTTGTGCTGCCACTGTTGTATTGGAGAGTTGCTGAAATCTTGCATGGCAATGTTGTATTCAGAGGTTAATGGGTAAGACTTATTCACAATGCAGGCTGATCATTTACCCCGCTTCCACGTGTTAAGCCTCCTGTACTCTTTAATGATCTCATCAAAGTCTATTCAATTACAAGATCAGAGCTAACACCAGCCCAAAACTGATTAGTATACGAATTAACATGAAAACCATTCATGATTTTATGGAAAACATCTGGATGGGTATCTTGAGTCACTCATTTCTGTGCACATAGAAATACAGCAGTCAGCAACCGCACGTCAAATGCATTGACCAAGATTCTGTGCGATCGCCACGAGCATCCTTTTGGCAACCCTGACAGCTTTCTGAGAATTAGCCCATTGACTTGTTTTTTTGCCTAGCTTGTAGTTCAGACTTTTCTAGTGTCAGTTTCTATCCTGTTTTGGGCCATCAGACTCAGATGTAAGAATGCTCTTCAAGGTCATCTCACCTGCCAACAACTGAATCCACCATGGCTGCAAAGTAGGATTTTCATTCAGCAGTTTTGCAGCCATTTTGGGCACCATTTTTTATTCTTAACTCAGATTCATTGGTTCTTTAAAGCGGCACTAGCACATCTTCACAAAAATGAAATTTTTTTTCATGCTCTCATGATAGTCTAGGCGCTGTGGGAAGTAACAGAAAGATATAGTGAACACAATAAAATAAACATACCCCAAACAGATAGGGACATTGATATGAGAAAAGACATCCAGGTAATTTGTAGCAATTTTTAGTTTTTCCATAACTTTAATCAACATGTGTATCTTACATAATATTTTTGACTCGTACGCACTGATATTAAAACCACAAAGTTATCGACCGGTCAAACAGTGGTACATAGCGCGAGAAACATCATACTGCGTGGTGGTCTTGTGTTATAAGGCCATTTCGTCGTCTGCTGAATTTCGCTCGCCGCGACGCTAAATTACAATCGTTCCTTTTTACCCATAAGGAGCTGATTTGGTCATAATTATTTCGGGTGAGGCTTTGTATAAAAGCTTTACACCATGCAAAATATCGATTTTAAAATCTTGAGGGGCGCACCTATTTTTCAAATGTGCTCAGTGTCTCTTTAAGTAGCCCAAACAATACGGTAGTATCACCAAAATCTAAACTCTAAATTCTTCAGAAAAAGAGTCATATGGCCATTCTGCTGTATGGACGGCCATTTTGGATGCCATTTTGGGGGAATTTTGAGGTAGTGATTACTTAGAACACTCTCGTTGGTCTGGTGACTTCTTGCCCATAAACTGGGTTCGTCATAAAAATTACGATTCTAGGATCAATAATGATTTATACTAATTTTACGATATTGGCGGCCAGCTGGATGCCATTTTGGGAAATAATTTCCCGGCGCCCCGATTTTGGTAGACCTTTTTATATGTTATCCGAGTGTCCAATATCATATTCCGTGTGAAAAACTTTTGGTTGGCAATTTTTGTGGTCCAACTGTATAGTGACCTGACTAGTTTCAACTGCACATTTTATATTTGCAGCTGCCATTGTTTCATCTCATCTGCAATCTGTGCTGGCAGCACGCTTATTTTAGGGCCTGCAAACCACAAAAAGACCCAAAGCCATAATAAAAGACTACATCAAGCAAAAGTCACACAAATAGACCTCTTGTATTACTGTTGTGTATGTGTAGCCCGTGGTGACAATGGCATGAACGAATTGAATCTTATCTGTTTTACCAACACAGTCTGAGATGTCCATGGTTTTACTTTTGTCAACAGCTTATTTGGTTTTATTTATATAATTTTTTCTTAGGCCTCTCTGAATTTTATGTACTGTTTAAACTTCCTAGTTTTTTTTTTATTAAAAACGATTTTAAAAAAAAATTTTAGGATATTTTGCAGTTACATGTGTTTTTTATATTAGTCAATTAATTATTCCGAATAGGAATTTCTAAATGACATTGATTTTCATACGACAAATAAAAATAATTCCGTTTTAAGTTCTAAGCAACAAACTTGCGATTCATTTACTTGCAGAGGTCATTCGGAAAAGGCTAATTTTTCATCCGAAATTGGATTAAGTATAAGCAGAAAGACCTATCGTTCATCGGGAGGGCACCCAAGGGTCCAGGGAATAAGCAATAAGGACACCGCTATAATCAGTAATCCATACACGGTGATCAACCTCGACGATCGAATACTTTTGTAACATAACAAGCTCTAAATAGAATCCAAGCTTGATTGACAGGGACGTCCACACCTCGTTAGCTTCGTTTGTTAAATGTACAGTATATGATACACTGTAGTTTCTATAATAACTCCATGATTGCGCACCGTCTGTTTTATACATTGTTCACAAGATATCATTGAGAAAGCGGATTTCCAAAGTTTCAGTGATATTGAAAGTTTTGTTAGCTAGGGTTAACCAGAAAATTTTGTAGTTGGAATTTTCAAACTAAAATTTGGGGTTTCATTGAAAAGATATTTTTAACTTAAAAAATGAGGGTTCACTCATTCTTTCGTGCAAAAATTTGCCGAGTTATGGACAAATGTCTTTTGCCATATTGGTTCAAAATTTTGTGACCGGGCAGTCCAATGCCTTGCTGTACACAAATGTATAGAAGGCTTATTTGACAAACAAGGTGTCAATTATACAAAATGCACTTTTATTCCATACATCTAGTTGTCCATAACATCATGGTAACATAAGTATCAAATATTAGACATATGCCTTTTATTTTTCCCATTGTCTTTGGAATTCTAATAGTCCCAAAACAAATTTTGTGATTTTCCCATAGATTACACAGTTAAGAATGATTGTACGGTCACAAACTTTGTGAGTTTGATTTTGAAGCCTGCCCTCGCCTGCTGTCATTGTCATTCCTAGTTTTTTGTTATAGCATTGTTTTCCCACTGTCCATAGGCCATGGTGCGTAATTTCTGTCCGTTACGGACAGAAAATACAAAATTGCAAATTTCTTTAATACAAATACGACCGAATTTTCAACGTAAGATTAGCCTAGGTACACATGCTTACAATAGGCTAACGGTCAGATGATTAAAAATCTCAACATTTTTGAGGTAAGTCGGGGGGACTAGGTTGTGGATCATGAAACCCCCTTTAAAATGTTTGAAGGATGGTGTGCAGAATACCGAGCCCTGATGCGCTTATTCCGTAAATTAGAGTGTGGCACACCAGATTCCAGACCTAGTCCCAACGCCAACGGTTTGTACAATTTAGCGAATTCTTCAGACTTGTAGGAATAAACTGCATAATTCTGCAGAGCTCGGGCCATAGCGTTGCACTCGTCCGACCTACCTCCTACAACGCTTCGCACGGAAGTGTATTGAAAAATCGAGTGGGTGGCAGCAGATCCAATGCAGAATAAGCAAATTCATAATCAGTACAAAAACAGCACTTATTGAATCTTTACCTTTTGTAGTCCTAATTAATTATCTTTATATTATACCACGTTTGTTTCCTTGACTATTTCGCATTCAAAAAAAACATGGTTAAAATCTGGATGAGTTTGAAACTGGCGATTTCTTACTGTTAAAAATCTCATTTTAAACACATGGCGTCACGCCCGCTAGATCAGTGAGTCGATCGCCCCTGGAGTGTTTCCTGGTTGATTTTAGAATAGGCACATCACGCTTAATTATTTTCTCTGATACCGGTCGTTATGGAACATACACCCGGAGTCATAGTCATGACTGTTTTACTTATTTTTTTCGTGCCCTTCTAGGGCCAACATTTCACGTATGTAATGCCACCATTTGTATTTTTTAAAACGAGCTAGTAGGGATCGATGCTAAGACATCAAAGTTTCATATATCACAGATTTTGTTGTCCTGCGACTGTAAGTATACCAAAAGTCTTGACTGTGCCACAGAGTGGAGCCCGTTTTTTTTAATGAACTGCCACTCTGGCTTTTGTGGAGAGGAGATATAGTACTTTAGTAGGGGCTATCGTAGCGGAGCCAGCTAAAGCACCTCGGGCTAAATTCTGCAGTTTATTCCGTGCAAGTCTGATGAATTTCCTTTCAGGTCACTAGTGACACAGGGTCGCTAATTTTCACAACCCAGTCTCCAACAATGACTCTTTTAGCATGGGTTGTCCAACCTGCGGCCCATGGGCCATTTGCGGCCCGCCAGGAGCTCACATTCGGCCGGGCGAGGTACGTACTCCCAGAAAAAATAAAATGCATTTATCTTCGAATAATAAAAATTTTTAAAAGTATGACTTATTAACCAAAGAACCATACTTTCATAGCACATACAACACACCCACACCGACCCACCCCCCCCCCCACACCACCACATCCTCCTCCCCTTGGGGTACAATCCCCTCCCACCTCCTTCTCTCCCCTGGGGGCTGCAAAATTGGGTCCTCATTTTCAGCTTTCTGGGATTTGAATGACCCCTTTAGTATAACTATTTTGGTGTGGAAATGGGTTGATTTTTTCGACAGGTTTTTTTGGAGAAATTAAATCCAGTTCATCGGAACCCATATTTTCTAAAAATTGTTGGAAAATTCGTCAAATTTCCCTCTATCTGGAGCCTAAATGATTTCCAAATTGCTAAAATTTGTGTTTTAAATTTGGCCCAAATCTGCATCGCTATATACATGTAGCTATAGGGCCCTTTTTCGGCACAAAATTGTCCTACACCAGACTCAAACAATGTTGGGTCCCACATGGACCCTATATACGATTTATTTGCTTGCGGCCCAGCATAGTTTTTCCGGATCCACCAGCGGCCCCTGCGTAAAAAGGTTGGACACCCATGCTTTATAGATAGGAACGACCAGAAAAACAATAAAATTTATCAACCAATTCCAAATGATGTTGTAATAAAGAAATATTTTGAGTGTAGAGAGGTTGCTGTACTTAAGGTGCACAAGAGATTTTTCACTATCGGGTATTTCCCTTAAAAATCGAAAGTGCTGCTTTTTTTTTGGCGCGGATGAACTTTCCATTAAAATCTCTCCATCTGAAAGGATTAAGCCAGAAATGTTCCTTGGTACAAATTGTGTATTTTTTAATTTCGTATCTGACCAAATACGAAATTCAGCTACCGGTATGTTAGTTTGTACTTGAAATACAAGCAATCCAAGTCGTAGTCATTTTTTCTCTTTTAAGACATTTCTGTGCAAAATACAGGGCAAGAAATCTATTGATGTCTATCTATATGAAATTACCATTGGCCATGCGTTTCTATAGCCCACAAATAGGTGGTTTCGTTACATTCGTGCGGCAGACAGATCTTAGAAAGAGTCTAAAGCTAAAATACATGGGCTACATTGCACCCAAAGTTGGTACCAAATTAGAGGGGAATATATGTGCCAGTTTCCTCAAAATGTAAAAAGGTGCAATCAAGTCTCATGAATTAGTAAATTAACATTTATTGAACTTGCATTAGCCAATTTTTGCATGGTGGTAGACGAGGGGGAGCATGACATGGTGAGCAGAAATTTGGGGATCACTACCAAGGCAAGCTTTTAAAGTCTAATTATCCTGCATACATTTACTTTTTTGATTGATTCGATTACTCCTCCTCAAAGTGTATTGAAACTAAAATACATATGTCGTAATGGCCTAATTAAGCATACTTAAAGAAATTAAAAATGTAATTACGAATATTAGAGGCGACCGTCCACTGTAAAAGCTTAATTTTACGTTTATTTTAGTGGATAATCCAAAGAATATTTGTCACCAAAGTATTGGGGAAGTTTCTTTTCAAATAAAAATTATTTTTGACACATTGTTAATTGGGCTATTTCACACTAAGCGTGCACTTGGAGTCTCACAGAGGGTCAAATTTCACTGTGTCTGCATTTACACACTCATGGAATTTAAAAAATTTCGGATGTGTCCCAGTAAATCCAAATCTTAGAGCATGGCCTTTTCAGTAACATCACTAAAAATTCACTGATTGGGATGAAAGCTGCTGTTCTGGAGAGGACATTTTTTTAACAATCATCTTACCATCTTCAAAATGGCAATTCTTGGATTGGTTTTAGGGTTATACAATTTAATATTAAATATGCCGGTCACTGGACATTGTTGAACACTTTTGTGAGTCTTTAATGTGTCATTTTACCAATTTCAATATATTTAGCTGTTCAAAATCCAATTAGTAAAGTTTTTGATTTTTTTTATTTTTTGAGTTTTTTGAAATTTTAAGTAATCTTCACTGTTTATCACTTTTTTTTAACTATGCATTAATATAGCAGTCATATGTGCAGTAATCAGTAACCAATTCATTCCCAATGTTTAGTAAAAGTTTCACATCAAATATCTTGGTGTTATACCAATCGGTGGAACTTAAGCTGAGAAAAATACCATATTGTCAGGAAGGACATTTTTTTTAAACACATCATACCCCTTGTGGAACAGCCATTTTATAACCTAATTAGGTGAATACTAGTCTGTTTTTTTGGATTGTGTTGGTCACTGGACATTACTCCACACTTTGTGTGTCTTTGATGTGTCTTTTACAACATTAAAAAATCTTATAGCTGGTACAAATCCAAATATTCTAAACATTTGCAAGGGCAATTGTGGAATCTCAATATGTCCTCACATTCATTCATGAACTATGCAGATATTTTCATCAGCACTCATTCCTTGTAGAGTAAAAGTTAACATCAATATATCCTGGTTTGTTACTGAAAAACCCCCCCCATGGAATTGAGCTTATCAGAAAGGCCATTTACTTTGTGTTCTGGAGAGGACATACACATACACATACACAAAAGACACTTTTTATGTTACTAGGTTCATACTTGTCCTTGTTTTGTTGTTTGGTTGTGCAGGTTATTGGACCCTGCTGCACATTTTAAGAGTCCCAAAATCCATTTTTCTTTGTTAGCGGTAACATCCCAGATATTTTGGAACATCTGCATTATGAGATACTTATTTTTTTCAAGAACTGCACAAAAACCTAGGCAACTGTGGTTTCTAACATAATATGCACATAAATTATTAACTTTTATCACATAAACATAGATGCGCTACTTTAATACTTTGTTTTCTTTGTATTTTAACAAAAATCACGTATTGTTCTGGAGAGGACATGCCGTTAAAAAAGATGCAAAATCATAATTTAGACACCCAAAGCATGACCAGCAATTTTTCTTAATCCTTAGGAGAAATAATGCTTCTTTTGTAGGATAAAATGTGAATAGGTAATTGTTGAACCAAGATTGACTGGAGTTTTCACATGATCTGGAGAGGACACACTTTTAACGCGATCAAGATAGTGGAAAACAGACCCTTGTTATATTTACTGGCAAATACCCACTCAACTAATTGTCATTTGTCTCATTAGGTAACACTAAAATTTGTTAAAACCCAAAACACTTTTTTTAAAAAATTTTGAATTATTAAAATAAAATGAAGACTTGTTGTGGATAGGACATTATATTTTTCTTTTAACGCAAAATTCAGATTTTACAATAATTTTCATAACTTTGAACTGTCCTTTTTGTATCAATTTTCCTCATTTAGCTTGTATACTGTCACACACATTCTGGTATTTTACCACTAATTAAAAACTACCACAGATTGTATACCATCTGGTTAGGGATTCAGTGGCAATACCTTCAAAATCTAAAATGAGACTCCAAAAATGTTTTTAAAAGTGCACATTGTAGGCCAAAGTTTTTTAATAGAAAGGCAAATAGATGCTTTATAACAGCTCTTGAGCTTGCTCTCCGACACATTTCTCAATATCCAATGAATAACATTAATGTATTTTCCCCATTTAAGCAACTGGTGTGATATAGTGATATTGCTAAAGTGCACGCTTAACGTGAAATAGCCCAATTAAAAATTTAAAATGGCACTGGGAGCACTGATAACTGACTATTGGCATAGTAAGATACTTATCGGGATAATGAAATTGTGTCGTTGTGACACTGACAACATTGTGCATATGTTAGACGACACAGACCTTAAGAAGTGTCTCCTTTAAAGTGCATTCCTTTTGGTAGAACTAAAGTTGTTACTCTAATTTTATATTAGTAAAGTGGTTCAGAGATCTTAAAAAGGTTTATAAGGGCATCTATAAGTTCAACTATACTTAAAACCCATATCACTTAAATGTGTTGAACATTTGTTTGCTCGCTGAAATATGATCGCCCAAAATTATTTTTATTAAACATAATACCTAACAAGTTATACATCATTGGAAAGGTCTTAGTTTGAAGACTTGAAATAGTATTGTTTTTAAAAAAATCATGATATTTTGTTTACAACTTTGATGCCGTTACCCTATGCCATTTCTGATAGCATATTTGGGCTTCCTGGTACAATTTCCTTTCAGAAAATGTATACTTTTATGGGTATGAGGTGTATATAATAAATATGATTATAAACCAAAACGGCACTAAGACTTGTAAACCGTGCCAATGTAACGGAATGGGCCCACATACAATGTAGAAACGCATGGCCCATTATGACACAATATTTGGCTGCCTCAAATTTCTCCTTTCACTGTTATTGACCCAATATGGGTGTTAAGTGGATTTTATGTAGATTTATTGAACCTAGCAACACCCTGTGGGGGGGCACTCAACTTTTTTTTCAGTTGGGATGTTCGGCCCCGATTTCCGAACTTGGGGGCTTGGAACGTAGTGTCACTGGTAGTGTATTGATTTTTAGCTTTGAGCGGGTTGAGTGGGTGTCCCTTACCTAAATTTTAAGCCATACTTAAGCATTATTTCTAGCAGTACAATAAAGCTTAAAAGCTTAAGACCTTGAAGCCTTATTAGGAGTTTGTACTGCTTAATAGCAGTTCTTAAGGCTTCATATGCTCTTATAAGCAGTATTTTTAGGTTTCTGGGAAGCAGTATACATCATGCAACAAGCAGTATACTGCTTGTGAAATAAGCAGTACACTGCTTATTGATGCTAGCAGTATACGGCTGTTGTGCTAGCAGTAGACTGCTTGTTGATTGCTAGCAAATAATAATACTGCTTTATAGCAGATACTGCTCTTCTTAACCTTATACCTATACTTCTTTTTCGGCAGTACACATACTGCGTGTTAGCAGGTATTAAGCTTCATATGGGCCTTAATAAGCAGTACTTTATAAGCAGGATTTTTAAAAGTAAGGGGCTTCCTTTAACTCATACTGCTTAAGGTAGCCGTATATGGGCTTAATTGTTAAGCGTATTGCCTTCTAAGGCTTATATTTTAGCAAATATCAAGAAAGGCAAGATTATATGTGGCACAAGCTATACATCTTTGCATTAGTCTTTCCAAGTATGTCCCTTATAAATTACAGATTTTGATTTGGTTATGAGAAAATGACAAACAAGGTCATGCCATTAGGCTCTATTGATCCCGTATCCATTATTTTTAGACAGTGCAAATATTTAATTTGCAGTCTTTGATGGAAAGATACAATTGAGTCCCATATTTTTAAGAAATATTGGAGCAATTTTAACCTTTAATGGTGACGCCTTTGACTTTGACAACTTTTGTCATCTCCATAACCGTACGTTGTACAAATGTACGCACTACAAACTAGTGTACATTTTTTAAAAAATCCTTGTAACAATACAAACACTTTGTATATACCTTTGTTCATTAAACTGAAACTAATTGAATAGAGTTTGTGACATTTACATGTACGGCAATTAAATTTGTATGTCACATTGCAGTCCCAACTCTGGCAAAAAGACTGGCAAAATGGGTCAGTTTCATTTGTATAAAACGTATGTACAATGTAATTTTTGGGCATACATTTCCAACACAATCAAAATTGTCAAAAAATGTAAATGGTTCAAATTGGGACTGCATTTTGAACATCTATGTAATCAACATTTTGTCCATAAAATGATTTGACATACAATTTTACAATTATTTCAAAACAATATCAAAACATTTTTTTTTAAATTGTATTGAAAATTTTGTAACTGTAAAGGCATTAAGTACATATCAAAATAATTTGATAGTTTCAACACACTATATTTTTAAAACGAATTGACACAGTTCTGACATAAAGTAATTTAATACGTGTACATTTACAACAAGGCGAACTCGTAATTTACGCGATGCGTAAAATACCCGCCGAATTTTCCGGCGATCATTTGGAAGTGACACTTAATTGCACACCACACTCCCTTGAACTCGGGACCACTAAACCACCCAACCCCACTTTAAACCCTGCAATGTCCAGAATGGGAGGTGGAGTGGAAAGAAGATTAGTAAGTGCAGCTGGAAGTATTATGCGAGTGAAGTACATTTAATGATTGTCGAGTGGAGTACATGCCCATGCAAGAAATGACGTATGGGTAGCACCTTAAATAAATGCAGCTTGATGGAGGAATAAGTATGACATTTGCATAACAAAAACTAGAAAAACCGTACAAAGCTTTTCACACCAAATATGTATGGCATAAGAGCCTTCATTTAGCCAAGGAATTTTGCACATCTGATGTACTTATTTTCATGAACATTAATTGCGGGCAAATTTAAATAGCTCATTTGCATACCTAAGCCGCTAACTAAACTGCACATATCAAGTTCACACAAAAAAGAATTTAATCCGCATAACCTTTCATGTAGGGGCGAAGGAATTTTGCACACTGATATACCGTTTCAGTGAAACAATTAATTGTTCATATTAATTTAGCTCATTTTCATACCTAAGCCGCATTACATGTAACTTTCAAATTGCGAAAACAATCATGCCAATATATACTTCATGTTACAAAAGAATTTTGCATAATTGATGTACCGTTTCATTGATACATTAATTATGCATATTTAATTAGCTCATTTGCATACCTAAGCTGCCTATATCACGCACTTTCCAAAAAAATCGCAGAAACGATGCGCCATGATGCACTTCCATGACGCGAAGGCAATTTTTTGTGCCCATCGAGTGTTTCAAAGATACAGCAACGGTGGTTTACATTTTTATCACAGAAATTCAGGGTTAACAGTTTTCTCACGGACAATACGACATCGAGCCCCATTTCAAGTCCATCCGAACTTAGTTCAGGCGGGGACAATAAAATGTCATTATTGTGTCATATTTCCCTTGTCGACAATTGGGTCATACATTTTGAACAGTGCCTCTGCAAGTTTTTACAAAAAAAAAAGCAACACCTATTCAGTATGCACACATTCAATGTATTAACCCTGTCATCATCATTGAAAAACACTTTTTATTGTAGTTTTTGTTAAGTCCCAAGGGGTGTCTGTGCGTTTCTGAAGTAGTCATACTGAACAAAGTGCTTAACTTTTTAACGCATCATGCTAGTACATGTACAAGATTTATGAAGTTGGCAGGTTACAATAACATGGCTTTAGAAATTTCAGGTAAGAAAGATCCTAATCAAAAAGGTTTTTCCGTTAAAGAAATCAAGTTTTCGTTTTGTCCAGCAGTTTTTAGTAATTTCAACCATGAATATCCCAAAAATGCAAATACCATATTGGAAAATTGTTTGTTTCCTTAGCAATGGTTTAGACCTTAGTTAGACTATTGCAAACCTTAGAAATAAAAAAAATTGAAATAACTTTGTTTCGATACAGACCAGGGAATCAGGCAAAAAATAAAAATACATCTCTTTTATTGGGGGTAAGGAAAGTAAGTTTCATTGTAATGGCTGCAAGACAATGGTGATGTTAATGACCGGTGGGCACTGGGAATGCCAAATTTCTGTCCCTGTTCTTTCAGGAAATAATTTCAACTTCTCATCAAATAGGAGTTGTGGACAATGCCATTTTACTATACCGTAGTGATGTTCAGGGGCTGGGATCCCAACTCTAAACAAATTATTAACTTTTTTGACAAAGACAGTTGTTAAATTTTGCCATCAGTAGTTCATGTAGTTTCCTAGCCAACTTAAACTTGCCCAGAGGTATATATTTAATATATTTGCTATTATTGCTTTGACTGTTAAATTTGTCAGGCAAAATCCATACAATTACTGTAAATTTAGAACAGGGTAATCTGTGAAGTAAGGCTTCCCAAACTTAAAGGGGATTGCACGAAAGGTTTTTATTCTTGATTGGGTGCCCTTGACCCCAAAAACCCCATCTGTTTCAATATATGCACCAATGTTTCCATTCCATTTTTACGGTGCGATCGGAGCTAAAATGTGATTTGGTGCGCCCCATGTTGTTACGCGTCCTATATCTTGGGGAGGGGAACTCGTATTCAAAGGTGGATATGATATGTGGCGTGAACATGGACTTTCCAAATGACCCCTAAACACAAATTTTTATCGACTAAAAAAATTGGTAAGCTGAAAAATACCCTAAACAAGTAATTATTTTTATCTGTTTTGCTACCCTAGACAGGTAAGCAATGCATTTGTCATTAATATACCTTTATTTCATTGCTTTGCTTTACAGTAGTACTTCCAAAACTCTGTTGCAATATTTTTGATGATTTGATCCCTGATTTAAGAGGATACCCCAAACATGTACATTAATTTCAGGGTTAAGGGATAAGCAGCGATTTGCTAATCCGGAAACATCAAAAAAATCATCACAATTCATCTTTGCATTTTGTTACTACCCAAGGGGCCAAACACCACTTATTATGGCAACCTGACATGGGATGCTGTCAAAGGTTGTGTGGCATCAACGTGTTCAGGGGACCTACACCACAACAATTCTAGGTGGAAACCGGAAAATATTGCTACTCAAAAACAAAATGGTGGTTCATTTTTCAAAATGGCCGCCCAGTTTTAAACTATTATGACCATATCTCAGCCCACAGTGTACAGAGATGTTGCTGATTTGTGAATAAACCGAGGTTTTTGGTGGTCCCTGAATACATTGGTGCAATCAAGCTACACATATAATGTAATATACCAATATGGCGGCCATTTTTTCAAAATGGCTGTCATTCAAAACTATTTGACATATATCAGCCCACGATGTACATAGAGTTGTGATTTTGGTGGCGGTAACACAGGTTTCTGAGGGTCGTAGAATCCATTGGAGCAATCACTTAATGCCAAAATTTATAACGTCTACACATTATCCAAAATGGCGCCAAAATGGTGCCCAAGGGTTTGAAATGCAATTTTAGATTGAAACGGCTTAAGTTTACGGTGCCTAACAGAATGCGTTGGTTCTATAATTAGCAGAGATTTATAAAAAACTACTGTATGGTAGTCACATTCATGTTGGTTGCATTATTGAAAGTTAGTTAATTTAATGCCAGATTATTCTCCTTTTAGTACCCGAATCATGGATAATAGAAAGTGAAATGTAAGTTTATTGAAAGGTGGCAACAACAAATTTGTAGAATCACATTCTTGATTGAAGAGGAAAGTCCCAGTAACCAAATTGTAATGACGCATAACATGCCAGTACTGTGGCCACATTAGCGGAAGATTGGGTCCGTCAACCAACCCCACACACACACACACACACCCACACACACCCATACACAACCACACATAACAACCCCACACACACACACACACACACACACAAAATTTGGTAGCAATGAAACCCAGCGCTTAGTCTGGTATACAGGGCTTTCCCACGCAAAAAATAATCTTGAAACAAAGACCAATTGGTTAACCTGTGTTGCTGATGACCCCAAATATTAGTTTACGATAAAGTAGAAACAGTAAGGTATGCTTTTCTCGATCCAGTCATGCCTCACTGAACACCATAGATTTGAAATGTTCAGTCAAAACTCACATTACAGATTTTTGTGTGGTATGGAATCTATTTTGTACTTATTCATATCAGTTACTTATCTGGTGTTTGTCATTTTGCCTGATGAAGATCCTGACTAGGATTGAAACGTCAGGACCACAGTACACTCCAGGACTATTTTGTATTTTGGTAACAACAGTACTTATTTGTATCTGGCAAACAAGTGGAAAGATTATGGCCAAGATTACTGTTATCATCGGTGGTTATTGATAAAAAAACTCTTAATTGTTGAGGAATGGCCAATCAAATGGTTAAAAATGCATATACTTCAATCATTTATGTAAGCAGACATGGTGCGGGCTACAACTCAGCAATAGTACCGCTGTGACAAAATTTATGGACCACAAGAGCATACAAGCTACTCAAAAATGCTTTAAGGGAAGCCCTTCCTGACAGGGATCCGCCATCTGGACAAATGGAAGATATATCGAAGATATGCACAGCCTCATTCGGAACAAGGGTCACTCAGGGAGAAGCGCACAGTGAGAACTGCCAACAATAACATTAAGGGCAGTTTTACGTTGATTACAAGACATCCAAGGGGAACCACTGCAAGAAAGAAATGGACTTCTTGGGACTCTCTGTCCCGTCATTGTTCAACCAGAAATAACAAAAAATGACGTAACTTCCCATCGTAAAGCCGGAAATGTGCATTCGCCATCAACTTCAGCCGACGAACCTTCAATAGAAGGCAATTGGTTGCCGAGTGCTATTGGTCCGGATGTCAGATAGACGCAAGATTTCTAGAGCATTCATGATTGTTGAGAAGAAGTGTTTTTATTTTCTTGCGTATGAAGCAGCAGCTAAATGGAGGTCGGGACTATTAAGCATTGGAAGCCAACTCACTGTTTGATTGGTTGGGGTTTGAGAAATCTGTATCCACCGGTGGACGGCAAGGTAGGGCACTCATTGGAATGTGATCCGCTGTATGTGATGGAGAAACCACATCGGCAGGCTTGGGATGGCCCGCAGCCCACATCGGTGCAGGTGTTGAAACGACTGACTCCTTTGCGAATCCGGTTTTAAGGTGACCCATTCCTTGCGGGGAGATTGCTGCCAGGGGGGTAGTTCTGTATCTTAAGTGTAATAGAGAGGTGATCTGGTCTTCTTGGAGTATTTTGCCAGGCAGATTAAAACCTATGTCTGTAAGATGTGGAAATGGGGAACTGTTAGAGTTTAGCAGGAGTTTTGTCGGGCAGAACAGAAAAGGTTCGGTGATGGAGAGTGCAGTCTCTGTCTACCAAGCTGGAGTGATTCTTTGACAGGTTACACAGCAGTGCTTGTTGTCCAGCGGCTTATTCACTAGTGCGTGTGTGGTTCTATCGAAGTAATGCAGGTGCAATGCCTGAAAGCACTGGTAGGAATTCAGACGGAGTAGGACGGAGGCGCCAGTGAGGGTCTCAGGGTCTCGTTGAGTACTGTGTCCAGCTTCTTTGTGTGGAGATTGTTTGTTTGCACCATGCTGGGGCGGCATATTCAGCAGTGCTGTAGCCCAGAGCCAAGGCAGTGGTGGTAGGGTCGGGGCTGGCACCCATGAAGAACACAGCAAGTGGCACAGGAGGTTATTACTAGAAGATACCTTGGCGCATACGGACCGAGGTAGCCTGCCGATAAGTAAGCTGCAGGTCAAGCTTCACTCCCAGGTGTTTTTCGAATGTTGATGTTCACAACCATACACAGCGTTCATGGAAAATATACCAGCTGGGAACCCTCGTTTTTAACTTTGATACAAACATGAGTCGAGATAAAATTAGTCTGGATACTTATCGTGGCAATGGAGGGGAGTTTCTGTAACCTGACCCATCTGACACACCTTTTTCTGACACACGTATAAATTCGGATGGAAACCTTAACAGAACCAACCTGTGCTTTATTCCGTGAGGGTTCATAACAAGTTTGTCAGAAAAAAAGTGTGTCAGATGAGTCAGGTTACAGAAACTCCCGCAAAGGAGAGCTTATTGGGC
>JAMKCH010039650.1:0-14049 GCA_023653785.1 Ophioderma brevispina
TGGAAGCTTTTCTCTTGCGTGTTTTAAATGTGAGAAATCCATCAATTCAAAGCGTGTTGATACATACATTCCCGCTAAATCGATGTTTAGTGAGTAGACATGCGACGCGCATGCAGGAACATTGGCGGGAAAGGACTTCGAAAAGAAAGTGCAGATAATCATTGTCTGTAAACATATACAACCCTATGCAACGTTCCTATGATAATATGTAAAGGGACAAAGCCGTGGGATCTATTATGTTGATATATAAATCATATATTTCTCGATTTAAATTGCATAGCACTATTGATACAAAAAGCAGCTAATTAATAGGAAAAGAATTGATAAATGCACTTGGTAAAGGTATCCACGCTGCGACTGTATAATCGCGCGTGTTAGCGAATCGCCCATTGCTAACACAGCTGGGGTATGGGAAATAACTATTTTGTCGGCGTTTTGATTGTCTTTCGCACACTGCTACGCAACATTTCACAGCACACATGCAGTGTGGGGCAGTGAACTCCATTTTAACGGCCGCATTGGATGCATTCACAAATGTTCTTTATCAATTAGTTCAACAATATGTTATAGCAGCAATCATTGAATTATATTGACATGTTCAGGCAGCGCCATGTTGGGGTTGGGGGGGTGGAACACCCCCAGCCCCAGACGAAATCCAAAAAGAAGAGAAGAAAGAAAGGAAGGGGAAGAGAGAAAGAAGCAGGGAAGAGATGAGAGAGGAGGGAGAGAGAGAGAAGAGAAGAGAACAGAGAGAAAGGGAAGGAAAGAAAGAACAAAAAGCGAATGGCACCAGTAGCATTGAACTCCAGACTTAGCATATCTCCAAATATCACAAATATTTAAAATGGATTCCCCTCACGCCAACTTGTTGTTTCAAGGTTTCCACAGTAAATCAAAGAATTGTTAATGTGCCAAACAGTACTTGTGATCAAAATGCGGTTAAAATTAAATTTAAGAAAACACTACAAGCATGGGCAAAGGAGGTAGCCCATGTTAGGGCCATTCCCCCTTAGTTTGGATGACCCGTGGTAGACGTGAATTTTCAGTGGAGCTAAAGTGGTTCAAGAAAAAAAATTGGTAGGGATTGCATGGTTCCCTAGCCCCCAGCCACCATTCATACTGATAGGCTTTTTGTGTGCCCATCTTTAATTTGAATTAATTACTATATCTTTACCCTTCCAACATACCTTATTAAATGCTAAACTCCAAGAGCTTCCAGGGGCTCCGCCCCTGGACCGCTGCAGGGACTTTGCCCCCACCACGTTAAAGGGGACATGGCGTTCGCTATATGTGTAGTTCCCCTCATAGTACAATATTCCATCTCAGTGAGCACGTAGAAAACCCGTCTTTTCTTTAATTGATTACTATTACCCCTCAAAAGTGGCAAACTTGAAGGTTCTGAATAGCTCAAACCAAGAGCTTCCGAGGTCTTTGCCCCTGAGCCCGACAGGGCCCCTGCTCCTACCCCCCACCCGTTAAAGACACTGGCGCTTGCTATGTGTACAGTTCCCCCCGGCAGTAGAAGCTAGTCAAGCTTAGGCCTATATAATGCCCGTTTCAGTGAACAAAGTTAGAAACCCGTCTTTTCTTTGAATTGATTTACTATTTACTCCTCAAAAAGTGGCCATCTTGAAGGTCCTGAATAGCTCAAATCCAAGAAGCTCCGGGGGCTCAGCCCCCGGACCCCGGTGGCTCTGCCTCTAACACACCAGTCCCCATGGACTCAACTGTTAAGGGCTTTGCGGTTTGCCGCCCTTGGTCAAGGCACTTGCGGTGTTCAGATTGGTTCGAATGATCAACAAGAAATGGTCTCAAAGGGCATATACTTAGGAAAGTTATTAATGGCCCTTGTTAAAAGGGCCCCAAAACGCATGCCGAAAAGTGCAGTGTTTTATACGCTCAATGCGCTTCCAAGGATCTTACTGCGGCAATAACATTTCTTCAGTTTACACCCCCCCCCTGACAAAAGTATAGCGACGGCCCTGGCCATGTTGTACAAACCAAATTTCTTAATGGGAGTACCCTTGAGTACCTGTAAGTAGACAACGGAAGTACAAACCCGCAGGGTACAACATTCGCCGGCCCGCAAATTGTGGGTAATCATACACCTAGGTACACCGCCAGTAAACTAACCACTTGCAACCCCATGAGCTATGTTGATTAGTTTAGTAATTTATCCAATTAATTTAACATTTTGGTCACATATGTTATATGTTTTTACACAAGAGGTCATATAGGGGTTTTGGTGATGATCAACACTCAAATATAGATGGTTGATTAGCTTAAAAATGATCAGAAAGTCGTAAACAACAATGGAATGTTTGGCGCCCTCTATGGCCCAAAGTGCTGGCTACTAGGCAGCCGGTAGGAGAGTATCTGGAAGGTACTCCTGTGAGTAGCTGCAGAGGGACTCCACTACTGGTGGCTTACATGGGTACTTGTCAGTCACCTAGCAGGCAACTGCAGAGTACACTATATGAGGGTAAGGCTAAATTAACATAGATGTTATGCACCCAGTGGAGTGTGTACTTCGCAAGAACTTAGTTGTAGGTACTGCACCAATAATTTGGCATGAAGAGGGTACCCTTGGAGTAGAGCTAAGAGTACACATGGAGTAGCCTAAAGCTCTGGGTTATAAAGTGAGTATGAATCTTGCTGTGTATA
Organism: Ophioderma brevispina; assembly: GCA_023653785.1. Lineage (NCBI taxonomy): Eukaryota > Metazoa > Echinodermata > Ophiuroidea > Amphilepidida > Ophiodermatidae > Ophioderma > Ophioderma brevispina. The sequence continues at coordinate 2,665 of JAMKCH010039650.1, forward strand.
TTTGTTGATTTGGTTAAATTTCATGCTTTCTCGATTAAATGCCGAAACTATTAATCAAAATAAAGTAGCTAATTAAAGGGATAAGCAGCATTTTGCTGATCCGGAACGTCAAAATCCCACGCTCTTACTGGTACTAAATATCTAGCTAATGCCTAACATTCCACAGAAAGTATCCACATTTCATCCAAGCTTGCTATAGCATTATTTAAATCTCTTTATTGCCATCGTTCAAACTCCAAATCTCTTACTTTACTGTACTACTTTCACAATCTAGGGTTATTTGCTTCTTTTGAAATACCACGTCCCATGATATACTTATTTGCATACAAAGTAGATTATGTTGCATGCAAATCACGAATATGATTAAGCCATCGTAGGTTTCATTACCGACCATATATTTGCACACTCAAAACAATCTGATTTTTGAAAACCCCAAAGATTTACAGTTTCCCATCTAGCAATCCATGCAACATATCAAGATATATGTGCATCAATACGCTATTTCCCCTTTGGTTACATGAATATAACCATAAAGACATGGGTTAATTGTTATGGTTATAGAGGGCGATGAGCTCCGTCCAGGAGACATATTTCAAGTATGTAGTATTACACTAGCACCTTTCCTTTGCCTTCGATATTGATCCCTTCTGTTGAAAAATATGGCGCCATTTACAAATTGTAAAATGCTATTGGATACAAAAACACAATCCTCTAATCCAACGTTACATTGCACGTCCGTCAACTGGATATAGAATGGATAAACCATGACGGACATATAAATCTCTCTCCATCATTTCGACTTTCAAATATCATTACCTTTCAATTATAAAATAACAAACACCGGGCTGTGCTACGCACAGACTATCTGAAATGTATTACTATGTTAAAGAGACATGATAACATTTTCATAACAAATGCTCTCTTCTTTGAAACCGTTCCTTTTAATACTTAGAATTCCTACAAAAAGTATATAATCACCTTAAATGAATACACCGAAAACACCGTTATATTACAAAAAATGAGTATTTTCTCTCGTTTACGACAGGAAATCCAGGCATGCTACTCTACATGGCCGAGTAGGACTAGTAGGCAAGTTCAGAATTGATCTTGCTTTTTAAACGTCTTAGTTCAATATACCACCTCTCAAACGTTCTCGGTAGGAGTTCTACAACCAATGAAGTGCAAATTTAGAGAAATTTGTATCCTCAGAAAATGTCCTCGTGTCCATTTAAGTTCCGAAGGCCAGTCCATCATTTATTTATTTTCCAATATCACACTAGGTAACAAGACAAATTTTGAGAAAAAAATGAACAGCAAAATAAAATTAAGATGAGATGATATGGTATGAGGGTAAAAAAAGTTAACAACAAAGAGGGCCAGATTAGGTCTTCCAATACCGAGTTGCATGAAGAAATGGACTTCATTACACACACATAAAATAAAATTCGAAAATATGACAAATACACAAGACAAAAGACATGGCAAGAATGTTGAGTTCTAAACGAGCCCTTATTTTTTCCAATTCTTCATCTCAATACATCAATTAATTATATGGGGAAAAGTATTGGCTGCTTCCATCGACAGCACTGATAAAGCCTATCTTTTATTAAAGGACAACACGTAAGCCGACCAGAAATTGGAGAATTAACAGAATATTTATTCAGGATTGTAAAAATAAACTAACATACAAAGAGTGTTTGTAGGATTTTGTGTCACGTTTACGAAGGTGGTGAGAATATTGATTAGTATTGATGTTTTACTGTTGGAGTGTTAACGATGATGATGAAAAAATAGTTATACACATATACAACCAAGAGCGAAACAAGTGGGAATTGACTTTGACATTGAAAGAGTCAACAATTTTAAAACTTTAAAAACAAAATATGGGCAAACAAAGCAGTATAGTATAAAAGTGGTTCTAAGGTAGACTAGCCGCCATAGAAGGGCAATGCTTCTTCTCTCTCTCTCTCTCTCTCTCTCCTGCCTATATAGATATTATCTATATTACCAACATTGCTATGAGCAGTTAATTTAAAGGACGCCGCCAGAACAGCAGGGAGAGGGAAGGTTTTGAGAATAAGCCCGATTTTGATCGGAGGAAACCGAAGTTCTCGGAGGAAAGTGTGAGGACGGGTATTGAATAGGCAACCAAATTTCACATACGACACTAGCTCAACCAGGAATCGATCCCGGGCCGCATTGGTGAAAGTTGACGGATTGATCGCGTACAGCTACACCAACTCCGCCCTCACCGAACGCATGTAGAATAAACAATTATGATGTACATTTGAAGAGCTGGAAGCCATTGTTGATGACTTTTCTTTTTCCAACTGCTACTCTTTCTGGGAGACATTACCGTAACGAAAATGAGATATCTCAATGTTTGAAGCGATTTATTGAAAACAACAACATATCTTTAAAACCATATTTTATTGGAATATTTGTTATGTTGGTATTAAAATGAGACAGTTTGAATACGATTTTTGTAATTAAGAATAGTTGGACCTTTATTTTGACCGCTGAGTACACATGTTATTCATATTGACTGCCATATTTTTTCCGTGCAGGCGAAAATGTTGTATCATAATTGTATTATTATTTCTAACATTAAACTTAGAAATCAAACGTGCGCTACGTGGCAAAGTGTTAGATTATGTTTTTGTTATTATAGGTCTAGTATGTCTAGCATTTTCTCGTGTATTGGCCAGGCCAACGCTACTTGATGTCGATCGAAACTATATCTGCCCAACAAATAGTCATTTCATTCGCGACAATTTTTCCATTGATCACGAATATTTTAACAGTTTTTATTATCATAAACAAAGTGTTTTGTTTTTTATACCTGTCATTTTTCCTGTCAAACACTACTGGTGGGAGTACACCTTTTGATTGCGCATATGATTTGCATGAATTTGCATGACCTGCTGAAAGTACTCAGTGCATAATGCGAAATGTACTCCAAAACGATAATTGAGAATGGGTGTTACAAACATAGACTCGCCGTTAACAGCTGGCCTCTTATACCATTACCATAGTGAAACGCTCTTAAAGAGATTTTGCCCGAGATTATGCTCCAGGAGCATATTCTCCAGGACATGGTCCTGGAGCATATGTTCTGGAGCATAAATAATCTGCGAGAGATATTTAAGGTCAAAATGTTCAGGCGATCATTAAAATATGCTCTGGAGCATATTTGAATTGCACAATGCTCCAGGAGAATATTGCCATATGTCCTGGAGTTGTGCATTCAATTTAACTTAGAATATTCTACAGATTATTTAGCCGGACCATATGGTCCATTGGTCCTGGAGCGTAATTTTGGGCCGAAATCTCATAGAAGCTTAGCAGAACCAATGTTATAATATCAAACTCTATTTTAACAGCATAGGTCCTGCGTCCTTTATAAGCTTAGTTTTTTTTTTCGTGATATAGTTTTCTCTGGATAACTATAAGGGTTTTTTTGATAAAATTAAGTTTACTAAGAGAATAACTAAGTTCGTTAAAGAGAAAGTTACGTTATCGAGATAAAATAAATGTATCAATAAAACAAAGTTTAGCATAGAAAAAACAAAGTTAAATTTCTTGTTTTAGATCTAAATAAGTTTATCTAGAGGAAATTAGTTGATCAACAGAAAAACAGTTAAAAATATGCTTCATCGAAATCATGAACAGTCTTATCAAGAGAAAAACCTAGTTTTATAAAAATCATAATTAATCGAGAATTATAAATTAAGTTATCGGTTATAATAACAAATCCGCTTTGCCATTACCCGTGTTGTATTGATTCTTATCTTGATAACGATTTTCCATCACAGATCACATCAATTGGCAATTTGTCACTTTTCGTTATCTATTCGCTATCTGTCTTTTTACAGACTTATTGCACACAAAATCAGGGGCTTGCATAAAATAAAGACAATTTTAATTTTTAAATATTTGCTTACAGTAGTAGCATCATATTATGCAATTATTTATTTATTTATGTTTTATCTTTTTATTTTTATTTAGCAGGGGTATATCATTGAAGTGTTCAGGGACACTGCTTTCCATTTGATTGCCCAGGGATCAAGGACGGATTAAGACAGTCAGTGGTTTTCACCCAACATCTTATCGAAACTGGCTGCTGCGATAATCGTGAATATCCATTGTATATGGGACCGAGCTTAAGTCCCCCCCCCCCCCCCCGACGGACGGGGCATTCTCGTGGGTCGTTTACCACGCCAAATGAACCCGGGAGAGCTGGAATTCCAGTTTTTAATTGTACCTTCAATCACTCCAGGAATTTAGTATCCAATTTATTCCAAGCGAGTGGCCCTGTCGCGGCTCGAACCGGGGGCCTTCGCACCAGAGGCGAATACCCGAATCAGTGTGCCACGCTCTCCCTCTAATTCTATTCATTGCACCTGTTTATAGACATGAACATATTTCCCTTTGAAGGCTCGTCGATTAAATTAAAAAAGGTTCTGCTCCGTTGAAAGGTCTTCGTCATAACTGTAAGATTTACACCAATTTGGCTTGCATCACCATGCATCGCTAAAGAAATAGTCATTTTGTACCAAAATACAGCGGTTGTAATTGTCTTTCCATTCCGACTCGTCACTTCTAACGTGCTGAAAAGAAATGAACTCATCGATAAGCTATTTTTGAAGTCGCATCTAAGATATGTATGCCGGACCCTGTTGCGAAAAAAACAATTCATGATTTACCCCATGTCAAGAAGATACAAACTAAGATGCGTGTATTTAAATAAGTTGATTAAAAAGTAATTGAAAGCATTGTTAAAGTAAAAGTTTGATTTAAATACTGGGGAATTTCGTACATTACAGATATAATCTAATTGTGATGTTTAGATACATGTAGAAGAAAATTCTATTATCAAAAGAATAAGAGGAAAATATATTATATTGCTTAAAGATGATGCTTAAAGGAGAACGCCTCAATAATAACTTACACAACTTATACGCTATAAAAACAATTATTGAACCACATAATGAGTTGGTTTCATGGAAACGGAATTATACTAACCATAAAAACGAATTAAAAAGCATTGTGTCTTACCATGCGCTATTTGAAATTCGCGCTATGTATATGGGATATTTTTGTGTTATGCGATACGGACGGCACAGTAGCACTCATACAGCTTCACACATGATGCTTCATAATGCGTTTGTGTATTAATATTAAATGTATGACTAAATGGCCGGTCGTATCGCATATACGTTATACACTAGCGAGATTTTCAAATAGACATGGTCAGACGAGATGGTTTTAATTCATTGTTAGTGTTATATTAATTCCGTTTTTGCTATGAAACCTCGATATGTGTCAATATGATTTTAGTGATATTGTTTAATATTATTCGGTACGGGTTTCTTTTTTAAATATTACGTTTATATCTGAAATGGAACACGTGAACGCATTACAGCGTAGACCCAATAAAAACAGACAGTACGAACGATTTATCGTCTAGTTTGATCCATAAGTTAATTTCATTTATTATTGGATTGGTAGATCGATTGTTAATTTATTATTTTATATTTATTGGAAATTGGCATATTAGATTTGGAGAATAAAAGTAAGTAAGAAGAAGCCAAATTAAAGCAATTATTGTATGTAATGTCACAGTTCCAATTTTATCACGTCCCCAAAAGAACGGAATAATGAGTTGATGGTCATGGTGTAATGAGTAACGTAGGGCGCTTGTGCCCAAGACTTACTCAATGTTCGATTTGAAAACACATACTGCTCGGATAATACATGTACATGTATAACTAAGAGGGTACGCAGCACTAATAGTTGCACGACCTTACCGTGCGAAACTCACACCACCAACCATGTTCCGATTTGACGATCAAAATGTGAATAATTGAAACAAGTTAATAGTTACTGTTGTGTATAATATGCGCCTTACGTATCCCCGCAGGCGCCTTGTTCCATTGTGTCTTTTTTGACAGTTATATTTTAAAGGTATGAGGGAGAAAATGCTCAAAGTTGGATACGTAGCTTCACCAGTTCTTTTCTTTGAAGGACGGGTCAAGTTCAGAGCGGCTTGATTCAGGATGCTTTTTAAAATGCCATAGCGATCAAATCGTTCCCGACACTCAAAGGTATACGTGCCAAAGAAGTGCTATGCTATCCGGTATGACTTGCGAAATGGTGGTGGTACACATCTCCATACATTGGCAGTACAACCGTGCGCTACTCAAGAGCCCATGTTCAACAGTCCGGTTATCGATTCGGCTACAGTTTCTGGTGGGTGGTTGAAAAATAGGTAAAAGGCAGAAGAGCAGACAGAAGGAGCAGAGACAAAATAATCCAAATGAATTTGCGTGTCTTCGTTATTAAAGGTCTCCAAAGAGACACGGGCAAATTCTTCCTTGACGTTCAGTGTTACAATCATGTTTTTTAGAACAGTCTGATCCGGGCAGATTGGGACTAACCCAATTGTTGTTTAAAAACCCGTGTACAGACCCACTTCACGTCAATTATTTTGTTCAGTTTGGAGAAAGGACGTTTCTATTAGCATGATGGACTGTCTCAACATAGAGTGAAGCGATGATTCACTTAAGCTGGAAGCGAATATAATCAGGTATATGAAAAATAGCCCCCAAAAAGAAAGACACAACAATTTATCAGACTTTCTTACATTATAAATGTCGCGGTGTTGAAGCGGAATCAATAACATCGGTTTAAACATACAAAGACACGCACCCAATTTACAAACACATTCTTGGAAAAAAAGAATTTTTAAGGTACTTTCTTTCTCTCTAGAAATAGTTAATGCATACCAGAGAAAGAGAAACAACGATTTTGTATTGAAAATAGCCGGCAAAAAAACTATCAGACTAACGTTCTTGAGCGCTGTCAAGTCGGCGTCAAATTTGTAGCCCTTTCAGCGAAGAATGTGTCAAGACCTGGAATAGAATGCTTTCAATTATCTAGGGTCGCGCAATGATTGAAAAAAATTAAAGGTAATTGAACGATAAGTTGTTTGGATTGAAACGGAGCTTTGAAAAATATATTAAGGAACACCCCAAACTTTGTTATTTTAATCATAACGGTAATGTTTTCAGCTGAAAATGGGGGATGGGGAAACTGGGATTTAAAAGAAACCGGAGCACGAAAGGGTCTTAATTGGGGGCTTTTTTCTCTGTTCTAATTACCTACGCCAGTTTGTGACGTGATTGTCGAGTACTTAAATTCCTCCAAGTATTTCACTCGTCGAATATTAATACGGATTTACGTGAAATAATTGCATTGGTGTTTTGACCGATAATGACCGAACGACCGGGCAAGATCAGACTTGGCGATTTTCGAATTATGGCTTTTTATAGTTGTTTAGCACCAGCTACTATAGTCTGGTAGGATTGGTTGACAGGGTGGGTTTGTCATGATATTTACCTCTTTGATGAATACAATAGGATATTATTAAATAGGAATTTGGTTTTTACATATTCTCTTGTTTTTTTGAAATAGGCGAACAACTTGCTAGTAGTTCCACGTTTTCCTTGAAATAGGTTACAAGTTTTATTGTAATTTACGTTCATGAAATATTCTTAAAACTTTTGTATGGCAACGATGTTTCATAAATAGGTATGTACGATCATATCAGAATGGCAATGAATCCTTTCAAATCTTCACACAATTGAAACAGAGAAATTTGTGCACAATATAGATCCGGAATTCGTGTTTTAAACAGGGAACTATGTAGGGCGTGCCTCTTCCCTTCGGCCTTCATTCAAATCAAAGCATGCGTTATGTTTTAAGGTGTACCGAATTAAACGACATATTCAAACCACATGTATGTTATGCTTCCGAAAACACATGTATGCTATTCTTCCGAAAAACATAAATAGAGTTTAGCAGTTGTTGGTAAGGCATAAAGTCCTTCATACTTCATAATGTTGCAGTGGGAATAGAATGAAAACCATCCTGACTCAACGCAGCCACAACACAGTTCAAATTGCATTGTGCTGTTGCTGTGTGAGTCAGAGATATTTTTAACCATTTCACTGCATTGCGTCAGTGCACTGAAGATGAAATAGACCTGAACCCACTTACGGAACATACAAGGTTTCTATTCATGAGAAAATAACGTAATTTTTACTTAAGAACAGGGCTACTATTGCATCCAAAAGACACGCAATTGGTGTTTTGAAACAGAGGGATTATTGCACAAAAAGCGCAATTTGTGCTTGAAACCGGAAAAAAGGAAACTGTTGTACAAGAAATACGCAATTTGTGCTTGAAACGGAGAAGCTTGTTTTGCACAACGACAAAAAACAAAATGACAATGCAATTGGTGTGTGAAATAGGGAAACTTAGCGGAAGGGTACACAATTTGTGGCTTTGAACCAGGTGAGACTATTGCACAAGAATGGCGCAATTTCCGCCTGAAGACAGGAGAAACTATGTGCAGGGGCATCTGTTGCCAAGAAAATCGCATTTGCGTCTTGATATATGTTGCACAAACTGAGTACACACATTCGGGTTTTGCCATAACTAGTGCACAAAAATCAACGCATTTGTGTATGAAACAGGGGAATACATTGCACAAGAAAGAGACGCCATAATTCGTTTTTGAACAGAGAAAAGTTATTTGACAAGAAGAGTGTGTTAACACGGACAATTCCTATAGTCATAGTTTGGGCATCTGTATTTTCATCACCCAAAGTTGCATCTGTTCTCATTCTACATTATGAAAAAATCCATGCTGTTTGCTCTAAAGCTGATGACACCATACAGAGTAATTCACACACTTGGTGATCAAAAAATCCCGGAATAGACCTCCCTGGAACAAATCCTGGGTGACACTGTGTGATTAAACAGCAGAAATTGATACGGTGTTGTGGTCACGTGCGTAGACATCTGGAAGCTTTCCTCTTATGCGTTTTTTAAATGTGAGAAATCCATCATTAAAGCGCGTCTGATACGATACCGCCATAAATCGATGTTCAGTGAACAGACTTACGACGGGCATTCAGAAAATTAGGCGGGAAATGCTTTGAAAATAAAAGTGCTGATATCATTGTCCTGTAAAGCACATACAACAGTATGTGAAAAACGGATGCGATGATTTTGAGGAAAATTAAAAATTATTTATTTGTTGATTTATAATCATGACTTTCTCTATTAAATGCATAGCACTATTTATAAAAAATCAGCTATTAAAGAAATATTGATAAATAGCATTGGTGAAGGTATCCGCTTTGGGCTGTATAATTGCACGTGTTGCGATCGCCCATTGCTAACAGCTGGGGGATGGGTAACATAACTCTTTTGTAGTGCATAATCCAGTTTCTTACGGGCGCTTAAAATTCGAGTTGTTGCACCTAAAAGGGAACACCTGGTGATTAATTTTCCAATATCACGACCGTAACGAGGGGTGTCCCCCTGAGGGGGGGGGGCTAGGTTGGTATTTTTCCGCCCCTAAATGTTGCACATTAGTGCGTACTCCTATTTCAAAATGGCCGTCATGTATTTTATGTAAAACTACTATTGTATTTTCATTATAAGATTAGTAACTTTATCCAGGACTAACGAAATAAAGTTTTACCTTCCTTAAGTGACTTAAACTTAATTGTCCAATAGGCCCCGAAGTATGCATGTTTTGTTAAATGTGCTAAAAATGCCAAATTGATGGGGAAAGAATGCGAGTAATATTTTGAGAGCACCAAAAAGAGAATTATTGACATTTGTATATTGCGGACATGATCTTAACTCATGATGGCGGCGGTTATACCCGCTCCGGGGGACATAAATCAAAAAGAAAAACACCCCTGCACATCTTTTTCGCCATAATAAGAACCATAAGGAAAACTAGTGATAACATTTTCCCGCAATTTTCTCTCGTACTTCTGGACAATTACAGACCACTCAACACTAGTTGATGCTGGGAAGGAAGATGATCTCGGCAGTAGATAGGGAGAAAGAGCTGGTGGTACAAGTCAGAAACAAAGAAAGCACTTGGTGTGCTCGAAAGAAAGTTAGGTCACCATATTTAAATTTTCCTTCCACATAAAGACAACTTTATCACTTCTTCGTAAGCATATTTTTATCTTTACTGGGAAACACCTATGACGTCACTGAGTAGTCCACCACACCCATTTATTATGATTTTATTGTATCAGGTTGATATGAGCTGTTGTCTTCCTATGAACAATTGTAGAGTCAGTTTAAACTACGTTATATGGCCCAAGTAGTAACTAGCTATAGTGACAGCATTCTCTTGGACAAGTCAATACCCCACTTTACTATTTTTTACATCTGGGAAATTATTTAGGATCATTGTTAGAAAGTGTTGTTTAATAACATCGAAAAGATGGGTAGGGCTGTTTTTTCCTGATTTACGTACCCTAGAGCGAAAAAAAATCACCGCCATCTGTTAAACAAGCCTGTACGTAAAATATAAATGCCATAAATTCTTTTTGGAGCTCGCAAAATATCACCCAGGTTCTTATTTCAACAATTTGCCGTTTTAAGTTCATTTAGCAAAATATGCCTCCTTGCGACGGCCATCTTGGACGCCTATATGTGTAAGAATTTAGGAAGTTAAAAACTTTATTTCCCGTAGTCGTGGATAAAATTTCTATCTGTAATGAAATTATAATGGCGGTTTTACATAAAATAATGGCGGCCATTTTGAAATGGGCAGGACACGGTAACGTGCAGCTTTTTGGGACGGAAACATACATCATCCTAGTCAGGGGGATATCCCCTTCAAGGTGATATATGGGAAAATTAATCACCAGTTGGGTGCAACGAACGAAAAATCCGATGATAGCAGCTTATGGACTATTGTCGGGGTTTTTGATTTTATTTCTGCACACTGTTACGCACACAGTTCACAGCACACATGCCGCTATGCAATGAGCGACGTTTTAAGGGCCCACATTGGATGCATTCACAAATGTTTCTTATCAATTAGTTCCATATTATGTTATGGTAGAAATTATTTAATTTCTACACTGTTAAAAATTTCCGTAAATTAAGAAAACAGATTTTCCGTAAATTTACAGAAAATCTGTTTTAGAAAACAATAAAAATAAAAAACAAAAAACATAAAAAATGTTAATTTACGGAAATATTTCAAAAATTTCCGACAGCAAAATTTCCGGACTTTTTTTTTCGTTCCGTAACTGTTAAAATACATATTTTTATTCCCATAATATGAGACAAATTTCTGTAAAATTACTGTCAAAGTTCCGTTAATTGACAGAAATTCTGTAAATTTACCCTAAAAAGTCTGGAAATTCTGCTGCCAGAAATTTCCGTAAATTTACGGAAGTTTTTCTAACAGTGTATTGCCATATTGCCATGCCTTTCTCGATTAAATGCCGAAACTATTGATCAAAATAAAGCAGCTAATAAAAGGGATAAGCAGCA
>JAMKCH010039651.1:0-13687 GCA_023653785.1 Ophioderma brevispina
ACCCTGGTGCCTGTATATAATTGTGTATTACACTGCCCACAGAGGACTCTACAAAATATTTTATGGTTACCCGTTAAAACACCATATTTTAGCCTGTAGCATCAGAATGGGGAAGAAGGTCAAAATAGAATACAGGTATGATCAGAAAAATACACGCGTTAAAACAGTACCAAAATCTTGGAAAGTGGGATTGCGGCTGAGGGCACGGGATGGGTGGTACGTACACCATTAAAGACGCACAAGGGCATGTACAGTTCGCCCCAATTTCTTTTTTGAATGCATTTTTTTTGGAATGATTACCAAAGTATTAACCCAATATGATCTTACGGATGATCATTAAGATGATGCTTTAGAATTTTCTGTTGTGGACGACAGAAAATCAAAGCATACTTTCTATGGGGGTATACGTCATTCAAGAAGTAATGTGTTCTATTTTACACATGGTTGTTTGGGTTGCATCGAAGGACCGTAACAGTTGTTTAAATAAGCGTGTTATAATAAATCTTAATTGAATAAGAAACGACTTTATTTGTACTTACAATGTCTAATTAATACTTTTGCGAATGGAAATTAAAACCCTTTAAGTCTTCTCATGTTATTTAAAAAAAAACTCCAAATGGATGCGTATTAGAGGGGATCAATGTTTTAGTGCGTTACAGGCCTTGGTAGCTTGAAAACCGCTAGTATCTTCTCAAGTTATTCCCAACGATCAATATAGTCCCCCCAACAGTCATCGAAAAGACGCCAGAAACGAAAGGGTAAACACTGTTAGCCAATTACTAAAACTGGTTCTGTGATGAGTTTTGGAAACGAAATTTCCCCTAACTAACCTCCAAATTATTAAATGTCTTTTCTCTTCTCTTTAGCGTATTCCACAGGTCATTGGGTAAATGGCTTGTGGTGGGTGTCCAGGAGTTTATTCAACACTATTTCTATGTTTCCAATACATGAAAATTGTAAACGTTAATTGTTCTCAGAAAAAGGACGGAAAGAAGAAGCAGCCTATCCCTTCACTACCACACTCATTACTGAACTTGTATTTATTTTCGTGCCGCCCTATGTCTTGTCCCCCCCTTTCCTTCCCCCCCTTACTTTTCACTCTCTCCCCCACGCATTTTCCCTTACCAAGTCTCCTTCACACCTCCCCCTTCTTTTACCCCCATACTTCCATTCCTTCTTTCCCCTTTCTTCCCCTGGTCATCACCTGTCTCTTCCTCCAATAATTCAATTTTTCAATATTTTAAGCTGATTCTGGGTTTATGCAAAATTGGGTTACGGAGCCAATGTGTGTATGCGATTTCTGTGGAAACAACCAATATGTTATTGTTCTGTTTTAATATCCTTACATTCACAGCTTTCAAAAAATATATACTTTATAGTACCACCTCAAAATCGAGGAATGTATGACACAAAATACGTTTATTGATGGACAAAATCTAATGAGCATTTTCACATTTCAAACTAACGCGATTGGTATCCTGTTAACACGCTGTTTTATACTCCAATTTAAATTTTCTGTCTATGGTCCCTTTTCTTATTTACTTCTCTGCCTGTATGCTTGTGTGTTATCAGTCGCTGTCATCTGTCGGACCCCCTTCTTCACTACTCTCACTTGACATTTTTTGTCGCATATAAGTAATTCCTGTTTTTCCAAACGGCATGTGGGCGAAATGAAGAAAGAAAATGTAAATGTATGGCAAAAGGTGGAAACACGAGGACAGTCAGTGGAAAGATGTAATTTATCTCGAGGTTAGTGGGTTGGCAGGACTGGGCAGTAAAAAAAGTCATAATGTGTTGCAATTGATAGATTTTTTTAAGTTGGAACGTCATGGAAGCAGTGATGTGTTCTATTGACCCACATGGGTGTTCGATACATGACCGAACATAAAAGCTTGTTTATAAATAAGCTTTGTTATAAAAAATCTTAAGAATAAGAAACGTTTTATTGTACTTAGAATGTACTCATAAGACTTTGCGAATGTAAAATTAAAACCACCTTATGTCTAGTCTTCTAGTGTTTATTTTAAACATACCACAATGTAGGCGTGATTTTAGAGCTAAATGTATGCGTTGATTAGTTAAAATGTTTTAGTGCGTACATGGCCTGGGCTTTTGAAACCCGCTATCTCGCTTAAAGGTGCTTGTTCCAGTGCTTTTGGGTGTTTAATGATACAGTTTTAATGTCTATTGAGCAAATTTGAGCAAATTACCTTAATATATTAAATTTAGAAAGTTAGCTTGTGAAAAAAGGTGTGGAATCATAACATTATTCATTACCAAAAAACTGGAGAGATATTGTTCATTTGGGACTCTGCTGTGGATAGTGTGATAATGATGAGTGAAGTTCGATGGCAATTGAACAAACTGTATAACAATGCAAAATAAGACACCCCCCCCTTTTCAACCACAAAAAAATAAAAAACTTTAAATTTAAAAGCAGTTCCAAAACATAACCATTGACCACCATTGAGACTAAAACACTTTTAAAAACTTACGAACTTCTTGCTTAAAACCTTCCAATTGTGCTTATTGATATTGAGAAGTGTTGCATTGAGAGATAGGGATTTGCTATTTGACCCTGCGTATCTTAATGTATTTTCCTGGTTAGAACTGTTTCTTACACATTATTTTGGCATGTCATAGAGTAATCATTTACCTTTGTACTCTTACTGGAGAAAATATTGGAGGAAAAGGAAATATTTGAAATGCAGAAGAAATTATTTTTGTTCTTGCTGGTTTTTGTTCTGCTGCAAGCAAAAACACGCTGCAGAGGATTCAAGAAAAAAAACCCCAGAAATATGTCTTTGTGTTTAAAAATCTGCCTTCAAATACGGTTAGATCAGGATGGCACCTCCATTCGTGCAATCTATGGGTGTGGGGAACCGTGTGGTTATGTTGATTCCATCATCAGATGCCCAATCAGATGATGCTATCTGTATACCATATTCATAACTTAGGGCATATTTGTAGGTTTATCAATAATTATTAGACGTTAGTCTGTATATGTGCATACTTGCAACCATGCTGTACAATTTCTTGGCATTTTACGCATTGCCACTCATACTAATACGGCTCAATGATTAATGTTAAAGGCTCCATCGTCGCTTGCAAAACAAGCTGCGCGTGTGGTGTCGCATGCGGCCCGTTTGACCAGAGGTCGTCACACTTTTGATAACTCTACACTACTTGCTGTAGGAAACTGTCAGAACAAAAGCCTTCACTATTTGTGTCAAAGTCTTCCAATGAGAGGATCAGTCGGCCAAACTACAATGTGGGTCTCAAATTTGTATTGTGTTGGACAGTAATTTCTCTAGCAGGTAGGCGAAAAAGCGACGATCTCTCTTGTCGTTATGTGATTTGTTTTACCTCGTCCCAAGCATCAAACGTCGTTAGTCACAGGATCCGGAACAAGTGTCTTTGTATAAGCGGCTCCTGAAAACTTATTATTTCGGATATTAAAATTTTAATTTATAAATTTGGATATGTTATTTATCTCTATTAGCGGATTTGATTTTGTGTTAGAGAGCGCACTCAATTTTCAACAAAATCTTTTTGCACTAAATATGTCTGCCATACATCATTGTGTGAAATAACATAGCTCAAATGTCCATTTAGAAAATCACAAATTTGTTATAAAATTCCGGGTGCGATATAGTTTAGATGACTATTTTAATGCTACACAAAACCAGTTATATTTGAAATTCGAAGTCAGCCTTAAATGTGTAATATAAATTAAGTGCTGCGGTGTTTGGTTCTCGGAATAAGCGCAATGTAAATGCATTATTATTATTATTCAGAAATTAAACCTTTGAAAAAGTGCCATTGATCGTACACCCTATGCTTAGAAGTTGAACGGCGTTCGTTTTCTATTGATAAGAGAGGTATGATAAATTGTTGAATATATAACAATATAAGTTAGTGCATGGATTTTCTTTGAGTATCCATTGGTAATGGCTTGTGGTGGTGTCAGGATGTATTCAATTGAGAAGCTGATCTGGGGCAGCGTGTATCCATGGTACGGACACTCCTAACATTGCCCGCTTTTTGAGACTTGGGGGGGGGGGGGGGGGGGGGTGGGAACAGTCAGGGGCTACACCCTACTCTTATTCGACGCTGACGGCGCATGTACGTTGAGACTTGCTCTGTTACACGGGAACGACGTCTCATTAACGTCCACTCCGAAGGACGAGATGATTTCAGGATTCATCGTGCCAATTCCAAGTGAACCATGGGGCGGCGGTCGGTATCTGTATTTAATCAATAGCTCAAATACAAAATAAATCCAGATTGAGGACACGCATAAAGTGACCCCGCCCGGATTCGAAACGGGATTTTGGAACTTGCCCAACAGGCAAGCACCCTAACCGATAGCCAGCGCTCTCGGATTGAAAAGTTTGTTGCGACCACAGGCATTAGATTTTTTCCAAGACTAATCGACCTTTTATTTCTGTGTTTGGCTGTCATAGGAAGCAATTGCTAGGCTTGGCGGAACCTATGGGAAAAGTGTACCAGTGGCGAAACCAAACGAATATTATCATGAATGGAACGATCACTTCTAACTCTGGGGACCATACACAAACCCTGTGACGTTTAATTCGATTTTTTGATTAATATTATGAAAACCAAAAAATAAAAAAAGCTTATATACAACGCCACCCACTCCAAACCAAAACACAAAACGAGTATTCTTAAAGATTTTCGAGTATAAGTTGTAGAGAATGTATGTTTTATAATCCTAAAATTGATCTTGCAGGTATGTGAGCGAGTAGCCTCTTTCGGCCGTCGTTGATAAACTGTCATTGCTCGGATTACAATGAGTTAGGATGGTCCGCGTGTCAAAATACAACACCACACAGGGGAAATAAGCAAAGCAAAAGTAATTGAGTTTATTACTGAAACTTGTCCTTGTAGTCTGTAAGTAAAGGGCGGAGTGCGGAGTTTTCAAATACTGTCGTGACATTTGCATATTTTATTTATATGTAAATATACAATATTGTATTTATAGAAATTGTCAATGTTCCATAGTTTTGACTAGTTAAAACGATTTGTATACTCTGCATTTGTGATTTATTTATATTTGTATTTTTTTTGAATCATTTGCGTAAACGGTGAGTAGTGCCCATTTGAATCCATCCTTCCCCGAGCTAAAAAAATGTTACCTTATGCCTTTCTTTTCAATTACAAAGTGTTTACAAAAAGATACTGTGGTTTACCTTCCCTTAAATATTTCATAATGTGAATTTCAAAGATGAACGGTTTTTATTTGTCCTTGTTGTTATAATTTTAGGTTTGAGTTTAAAAAGTATACGACACAAAAACAACATGTTATCAATTCGTCTTATCAGCTTTTGCGTGTTTTTTAATACCGTTGTTTTGATTCAGTTTACACAGAGATAAACAGACGAAATTGCTCGAAGACTGTTAAAATTAATTTGTTGATCATAACACGATACCAAAACGCTAAATGAACCTACTTATATTTTTAGAATTGTTTCAATTTTGCAATTGATGGGTATTTAGAATAAATCAGAAAGGATATTAAAAACCGACATTCGTTCGTTTTTCTTGCTCTATCTTCTTGTAATAAATCCCCCACTTGTAGTCTTTGTGTGCAAAATGTACGTTATCTTCATCAAATTGACGTCCTTGATTGTAAGTGCAGTCAACATGCACGTAAGTAGATATTTACCTTCTTCAGAACGATAATTACAATTTGTTATATTCTTGTCACTATTTTTTAATTAACGAACTATTGGGCAGATTGATGACGCCACGGGCCTCATCTAATGTAGCAAACATCTCATTACACATCTACAGTAATATATAATAAATCCACATGTCGATTTTGGTGATTTGAAATAAAACCTGTCATGAGAGGGTCCAAGGTTCCGTCGTGTACTTTTACCCTTATGTGTGGGAGCAGCTTCAAATACAACCCTTACAGTAGAGTATTGATATAAGATAAATACTTGTTATAATATATACGCAATTAATTGTTTACGATTATTGATTACGTTTTTTTTAATCAATTTTGAACGTTACAATAAAAGGAAATCTTGGCCAGCCGCCAGCCCCTGATATAACAGTTCTCCATTTCCCATATGGGAATATCTCCATATGTTTTTTTTTTATTCGACATGTTTTCGAATCTGATAGATTTGATACCTAGATAGGGCTTTTGTAATATTGATAGTTATATAGGAATTTTAAAGCTGGTTTGGACTTTAAACGAAACCAATAAACGTTAAGACAGAGTAGTAAAACCTCGGACTACTTAAACTTTCTAGTTTGAAAGGACCACGGTGATAAACGGTTTAGCAACACAATGAGTGTTATCGGAGACTCCGTATTTTGGTGTTGTTTGATGTTAGATTTGATGTAAGTAAACAATTGCAACAAAACACTGTCTTCGTGGACCTTGCTAAGCCATTATATTGTACATAATAGGACATTTGAAGACTGACAGGTATGTGTTAGCAACCATATAAAAACCGGATTGCTAAAGTGGCAGGTCTGTGGTAAATGTTGTAAGTAGTAAATAATGATATAATACTCTCAATTTGAATTTTCAGCGTCGTTCTACACCAAAACAATATCGCAGTCTGTATGGCCCTCTGATTGTTTACATGGTAAGTCAAATAAATTTTGTATTTGAAATACAACAAACATATTTATTTATTTTGGAATAAGTAAATGATTTCCTGTGGATTGTATGATTTTCATTCGCAAAAAAAATGGTTGTTTACATTCATTCAATAATGTTTGTGTTTTTCAAAGAAACATTTACTTAAAAATTTACTCATCAACGACAGACGAGGAATTTACATTGTAATTGAACCCATCAGGTACTTTGATTTCATTTTTTGTTATAAAAGTGTAAAGGCTACATGAGCGCATCATCCACCTCCCAACTATTTTATTTGAATGCTGTCACTAAAAATGCGGAAGGGTAAATTCTTACTCTTTTTGAGTGAGGTTTATTCACAGAAAAATAGTTATTCGTACTGAATCCACTATAACAAGGAAAATTTACAAATAATACTAATTGCTTAATTGTGTGTTATTAAAATCGTGTCCTTTTGATCATTTTCCCGTAGAAGCAACTTGGTACGACTAGAAAGTCTATTTTTGAAAGAATTTAACTATGCGCCAACAAAGGAAGTTCCTGCATATGAGGTAAGGAAGTTTGTGGCTACAGATGCAGCATGTAATAACGTGTAGATACCATATCATATTTCATATTCAGAATTATGCGTTTGTAAGAGGGGAATTCTTCATATAACTCCTTTTGCCGTTTGACTAGCAGTTCATGGCGTTTGAACATTGGACCATTACACATGTTTTCATTGGTTAGGACGAAAATAAAAAACAAAACACTTCCCGACTGTGGTAATTCGGGTAAAAAACTGTGATAAAAACGGTGGTTGGGTTTTGATTCTCCCCTTAAGAATTCAGATTTTGGTCCTGGCCCTGATTCTTCTCATGATGATTTTAAGAATACTCTTACTTTCTCTTCTAATCACTCAATAATCCATGGCCTATTTGCATCACTTAAGATACTTATACGGGTAATAACCGACTCATCACATCCGAATTCGACCCGACGGCCGAGTGTAGAGGTAAATTGGCACTGCAACTGGTTTCGTGATGTAAAAAGGTTGTATGCAGTTACCCGGCATTCGAAAATGGGGTACTTTCACTACAAAAAGTGGTTATCTTCGTCCCTAATACCTATTTAGTACTTTTGCGGGCCAAAATTACGTAAAAAATATTACAATCGTGTATAACAAATGAAGGATGTGTTGAAATGATGTCAATTTTTTGGCTGGAAATTATACTCTAAAGTTTACCTTTCCAATGGTGGTTTGAATAACTGAAGTAAATCTGAATCGGCCAAAGGAATAACCACATTGTTTAAAATGTTTTAGGTCACACAAATCATATTCTTCGAGCTATGTCTATCACCTTCTTCCTTTCTGGAATCAAAACGTGTTTTACTACGCATATTTTTTGTTATGATAATAGTTCTGTTTATTTATTGTTGCGGCATACGCTCTTCTGCAAATATACCAACAATTACAACAACAACAACACAATTCCACATATTATTTGTCATACAAAGCCTTCTTGAGTTGTTTTCACCTTTTGGGAACCCATTTTGATTAATTCCAGACATCCAGTTTATTCAGTGATATGGGTGGAACATCGTCTCTACAAACCAATCGCTTCTCGTTCATTACTGTTTTTGGAATTCGGGGGTTTTGTTATACAACCTCATTGAAGATGTGTTAAGAGGATATGAAGAAGAATGAATAAGTTTACAATACTCATGATGGTCAAAGGTCAACTTTCCTGCACGACGTTTACAAACTAAATATGATATTGATATTGAATACATCGGTAATAATTTATCGATAAATTACATGATTGAAAAAAAACAGGGGTTTTACTCACAAACTATTTACAGTTTGGTATCATATACATTGTACAGAGTGTGATTTAGATTGTCATTTATTATACACGTGCAGAGTGGTGAATGTAGATTCATCCCACGTTTATGCCGAATGAATGGTAGATTTGCGTCCATCGTTATGGCAGAATGTGATATCAGATTGCATCATACTTCGCAGAAGAATAGAATGTCAGATTGCTATCATACTTTTCTGCGAATATGATGTCAGATTGCATTATAACGTATGCAGAATATGTCATATTGTATCATACGTTATCAGAATTGCTGTTCAATTGCAATCTATGTGTGCAAATGTAATGTCAGATTGCATCATACGTTATGCAGAATAATGTAATGTCAGATTGCATCATATGTTGTGCAGAGTGGATGTTTAGATTTGCATCATATACATTGTGGCACTAGAAGGAGAACTAGAACAGGTGTATATTTGTATTGCGAATGGTTTTTGGGGTTTTTTAAACTGCATCAAAATCTAATATAATGTAATGGGTATTAATTGGTTCGTCCAATAATATCAATATTTTCAAGTTAAAAATAAGGATAAATGAGTTTCTTTGGTAATTACACCTCTTCATCAGTTTTTACAGAATAATCATAAATCAACATATGTAAAAGTATCCCTATATGCCTGGTCACATTTAACATAAAAAAAAAAATGGTCATTTGAGATGCTGCTGTAAGAAGTTGTTTTGAAGTCACTAAGGTTGAGTTTGTTCCTAATTAACTGTAGAATCTTTAAAATTAACTTATCTATAATACATGTCTAAGAATGTTCTTTTTAATCATTTAGGGGCAGATTTAGAGGATTTGCGTGCTTTTGTATGTTGGTAGGATTCATATAAGCCCGAATAAGAATTGTCTGAGATTGTAAAAAAGTCAAAGCTCAAAGTTCTTGTTCGCATTTTTCCCTTCGCATTTGAGAACTGTTTTGAAATCGCCATCTATTCACAAAACCCGTGTATTTAATAGAATTGTCGTTAATTGGTTCGCTCATATTACTTTAACAATCAATAAGGAAAAATATAAATTGCCTAGATACCAATATTTAAATAGGCAATACAGGTTTTTTTCTTTTTTGTAATAAATGTAACGACTCTCTCTTTCATAGTATGAATAAATCCAAACAATAAGGAATCATAACAGCCTGTTCACTTCTTGACATAGACATTTCAAGAGGTGCTGTTTAGACGATGTTTGCAGCCAACTAGAGTTATTCTAATTTAACGTTAACCTTATATTTAGCGGAATTAAACCATCCTATAAATCACAGTCTCCTAGACTGTTTCTTTGTAATAATTATGAACACCGGTTTAGGAATCTGGTGTTTTTTTTCCTTTTTTTTGGGTTGGGGGGGGTTATCATAGGCCTGAAATGTTTTGTCGAGTTTGTAAAAAGCCCAATGAAGTATATTTCCATTGCAAATAAGGATATGTATTAGATGTTTATCTTAAAAATAACCCAATATCATGACATTCTTTGAAAAATGTACAATCTCTTTCATAGTTGAAATACATAAAACAAATATGCAAAATATCATGCAGGGCCTGGTCCACGTTTTGCAATTCTAGGAATCTCAAGTCTGTAAGAAGTTCTTGGATTATGTATCACTTTAAGAAGTTATATGTGCTGTTTATGTCTGGTAGTGTCATAGGTCCAAAATGTTTGTCTTCGAGTGTGAAAGAAGGTATTAGCTCAAAGCTCTTGTTCTTTCCATGCATCTATAAACAATTGCAGGATAATGATTAATTTGGTCCTCCTTTGCCTGTTATTACATCCGCAACCCAGCTTTCGAACTCGGAAAGAATAAAACGCTTTAGGCATTGGATTTAAAAAACGCTGAATGTTTTGAGACAGAGTCGCTATTTTCGTATTGGTGATAGCAATGGGTAATACTAATTCTAAGGATAAATTAAAAGAATAAAAAATAGGGCTCTACTTGCGTAATTTCATACATGTGATTGACCGGTTTCAATAATATAATAGGTTTGATGACGTTTCACAAGAATTTCAATTTTATTACATAAAATGCATTTTCTTGAATGTAGTCATAGGCCCACCAACACCACTGTAAGCAACTATTTTACAAAAGTATGGTACATCCATTTAGCTTAAGTGATTTCTATTGGCTGTATTTTTTTTATATTTCTCAGTTAAAATTATTTCCTTTCCTCCACCCATCGGTTGCATTTGTTTTTTTTTTGCTTTGTTTTTTTTTTCATTCTTAAACGCACGTGTGGGTCCTAGTGGGATTGCAGGTTGTGAGTTCGAGTCCCATGACCGGTGTCATGAAATTGTCCTCGTGACTGAGTGTCCCCCCACAAACACTCAGCTTATCGGTTCTCCATTGATTGCTGTACGCATCCTTTAGTTAAGACTGACCTCAGGTCTCAGGTCACGGTTTAATTCGTGGAGGTTACATGGAGCTAGGACACTCTCTCATGGGACTCACTCGTTTCTAACACCGGTGTCATAACCTACCGTGTCCGCGTGACCTTGAGTGTCCTACCACCCATCTGTCTATTGTGTTCGCCATTGAGTTCTGTATGCATCGTTTTTTTTCAGCACTGTACTAATGGGCCTCGTATACCAGGTCACGGTTTATTCGTACATGTTGCTATGTAGCTAGGACACTCCTCATGGGGGACACTCAAATTTCTTCACACCGGCATTATTCAATGTTGGGCAGGTAACAGAGTTCCGTCCCACTTTACCTTTTACTTGTACACTGTTCCAAAAATGTTTAACACTCTGGATAGGGGGCATTTGGATTAAACGAAAAGTATAAATGGGTCTTTTGTTTTGATATTACTTAAGCTTTTATTTGCCAGTTATTTCATTCCAATCCGATGCATAGAGGAAAAGATATGCTTCAATCAATATGAAGTGCAAATCACTTGTCCGGTATCTGACTTAAGCGTAAGAAATGTACGACGCAACATGGATACATACACTTAAGAGCACATCTTCTTTCCGCCTTTGTTAAATAAGAAAAACAACATGTGGAGAGCTGCCACCATATTGTAATCAACGTGGTTTATGAAGGTCCAGCGAGAAGTGCCACTTGAAAGCGTCGCAGGAAGAATTTCCTGAACTAAATCTCCCTGTCATTGGCGGGCATCATACAAACGACTCTCTGGTAGCTCTGGGCTTAGGACCAGAATCTGGCGGGGTTTAAACCGGTTTTATGGGATCCAAAAACCTTCCCCACTTCCCTCATAGATAAAATTTATTTACACGATGTTTGGTTTGGTTTTTTTAAGCAATTGTGTAATTTTGAGAGATTTGATAGGTTAGTTTCTAAGGAACATGCTGAAAGTGACTCACGAATTACATATGAACAAAGTTTTTAACACACCACACACACAAAGTATGATGATTATCAAGCAAGGTTACCACTTTATGACCCTGAATGGAAGTCAAAAGGGATTGTCCAGATCTTCAGTAGTGTTCATAGTCAATCAATTAACTTCATCTTACAAATGTACCAATTGGTCTTAACATATCAGATTGGAATGAAGTATAAACGGCAAATTACAGCTTTTTATTTAGCTTGTAAGAGCATACCTTGCGTACTTTAGTTTCAAAGAAAATACCCTTGTCCTGAGTGTTAACGTTTTTGGGAGCCTGTATTGGACAATGTTTTTTGCTAACAGTTATGTGCGCTATTCATGGTTCATCTTTGTTTTCCGTTCTGCGTTCGTCATTAATGAAGTCTGACTTTTTTTACTGAATGAAATTGTGCTGGCGATCCACAATCTATTTTAACATGCTCCAGGGGATTAACAAAACCTTCCGAGGACTTTTGTTCGAAAGAATTTCTTTTGTGTTTAGCCCTCGGAAGTATGGAGTACACACACACACTCGCACGCGCGCGCGCGGCTGTTTTATGCATTGTGCCTTGTGGGACCTTATTTTTTGGGACACCATAGACTAAATATACTGTTATATAAATGCCTTTTTTATTAGTGCCAAAATGAACTAGTTTTTAGACAACTATCTTAAACTGTCTTTAAGCTGTCGTTACAGGAATAAATGGCTAAAGTACGATTTATTCAGTAATATGTTAAATAGGGTGATGGGTTGTCTAAAGACCTAATTCATAATAATTTCCCATAAGGCATAAAAACGTGCCCACAAAGTATTGGGTATCCGTACACACACGCATACACACAACCCCACATCTAACCAAATTCCCCACAATGTCAGGTTCTTCTCAAAATTATTCCCACAATGTACCTCTTGTAAACGCGCACAAACTTATAATACAATAAAAGAAGTATACACAGATACACCATTTTGACCCAATCAATCCCAACCTCAATCTATAATATAATAGATATTTACCGTTGTGGGAATATAATTATTGGAAAACACCTCAGAAAAAATGAAACTGTTTTTATTATTTTTTTGCAGAGGTCCCTGCATTACACTCAACACGGAGTAAGTCCTATGTGAAATTAGGGGTTGAAATAAAAAAAATCCATGACACAATACATGAGGCTGGTAGATTCCTGGATTACATGTAGCCAGTCATATATTGAAATCGGACACGGGACATTCTTCCGAATACATTCTATAGTTCATTGCATCAAATTACATAGGCAATATGAATATTTGAAACACAGCAGTGTACATTAATAACGAGGACACACTTTATTGATAATGACAGTGTATTATTCGTGCGTTATGTGTTTATTTGTTTAACCTCTTAACAACTTGAATTCCGGGCATGGAATTACCCTGAGGTCTAAATTTCAAGGTTTGATGGCTTATGACGTCCAAGCATCCACACTTTTCGGAAGCAACACGTCAATTGCTTTATTGTCTTATAAAGTGAAGGTCATGCACCATGTACACCTTGAATAAACAGGAAACCATTAACTTTAATCATTAATATTATTATTAGCCTTATACGTTCTAAGCGAACTTTAGGATATTAAGAAAAGAGAAGCTATTGCATTGATGATAATATCGATAGCTCTGACAGAACCTATAGACCAATCTACCAATTGCTATCTACCAATAACTGCCCTTCTTAGGCAGCTCTAGAGATATTGTTTTATTGGTGATATAGAAGACTGGTTTGCTATATCTTAAAGGATAGATCTAACCGTATAACCTGGACATTGGTGTACCACACGGTTTGTTTATAGGACCACTCTTTTCCCCCTGTGTATATGATGGTAGTATCATAGCTAAACACGCATTTACATT
>JAMKCH010039652.1:0-27011 GCA_023653785.1 Ophioderma brevispina
CAAAACAAAACACAAAAAACATACTATTTACATATATCAATTTCATAAATTAAAAACACTCTCAATGATCTAAAACAGTTTCCCGGCATATACAAAGTTCCAAACAACCATATCATGTTGGAGCTAGTATCAGTTTTTATTGGAACGAACTGTCCGCATTTAGTCGCCCTTACGACGATTCGGGAACAATCGGGGGCCATTCTTAAACCCGAACCCTCAGGGGCTATGTTCTAATTATAAATAAATTTATATAAAATCTCAATTTTGATATCCCATAGCAATGGAATTTTAGCTCTTCATATTTATTATCTATGTTAAGAGCAGTATAGCATCAATCAATTACCTTTTACCATGAATATAACCCCGAGAAAAAAAATGGACTTTCAAAACCTGTCATTAGAAACAATGTTTCAATGATTCCCAAAAAATTTGCTTTACTTACACAACCATATGGATATCACACACATTCAACTTAAATGTATTTATAACTGTTCATAGAAACATGATTTTCTTGCAAATTGACCAACTGCAATTTTCACAGCTATTCGACGTTCACAAAATAAAGGAAATCTACCAACAAGACGTTGGCAACGTACAAGCCACCAAGTTTTTAAAAAAAGAGTACGGCCATATAAAGTTTAATATGTAAAGAAGGCACCAAGTATACTCAAGTGCGTCTCCCCCATTGGCAAACTTGGTCCATTTTTTTCTGCATGCAAAACAAAATGCCTGCCGTTTTCCCACCGTCAACCTCTACAGTATAACAGCCAAATAATAGTGTTAATGCGAGAGGTGCTGATGTAATAATATTGCGTTCAAAAGAGCTCCTCTTCATGGAGGTAAACCGAGCAGCTGGAACCTTCCTATGGTGTTTGGTACTGTTCTTCCTACCATAGTATCTCACAAAAGACGATACAACAACTATCCAGAAACATACATGAACTCTTACCCCATAACTCATAACCAACATACCATTCCAGAACTCGATGAACTGTCGGAACGCATTTTCGACGGGAAAAGAATTGCGCTACGTGGATGATGTTACAAGGAAATTGGGCTTTATTCCGTATTGAATACATAGTTCGACAGTCTGCACTCCGAAAACGGCCTCTGAATCGTTGAATTAAAACCAACAACAATAATCAAGCAATAAAAAAATAAGCAATATCAGACGGGCCTTTACACAAGAATAGGAATACTAATTCCAATTCACTTCCAATATACTTAAGAAGAACCAGAGCAAGAACAAGTTCATTTTGGAAGTTATTTAAATCAACGATTTGGTCCGATGATGATGCTTCATTAAGGATTTCCATGAATGTTCTAAAAAAGAATTCGGAATAGACGAAATGGGACCAAGTTTGCCAACGGGGGCAGACCACTTGATTATATACTTCTGCTTCCTTTACATTTATTAACTTTATAGGCTCGTACTACTCTTTTTTAAAACTTGTGCTTTTAAACGTTTCACGTCTTTTTTGTAGATCATATATTACACATACAATGTCAGTGAAACAAGTCAGTTTGATGACGTTGATCTCCATTTTATCTCGAACTCGTTTTTGAAGGATGTGACAAACGATGTGAAAAGACATATTTTAGTGGCTGGCATCAATGTAAAGAGTATATGTACACATAGCCCTATGATTTTTAATGCTACCAAACAAACCTATAACACTTTAGGTGTTTCACTCACACTAGGGGGTCCAGACCCCCCTAAGGAAACCACTTTCCCGATGGAATTTTCAATAAAACTCATACCACCTTTTAGGGGCATAAGAACAATGCCCAAAGGTGCAATATAAATGAGTTCTGGTTTATCGTCTGGAAATTAGGGGCAAATCATTGTTTTTCGAAATGCCTCAAAATCGCTCAAAGTACCATGATTTTTTCCGCGGCCCTGCTTCCGCAGCATACAGGATTGCAATCATTTTGATGGTTATTCTGCTCTAGAAGGACCAATTTTACATATCTTAAAGCCAAAACATTACCATTTTTGTACATTTTGTTTTTTTGTGGGGCATCTTCGTATGTAAACTTTGTTGCAAGACCATGCTGGCCCAACCTTGGCCCAATATGTGGAATATGTGGGCGTTTGTCCTGTGAAATATTGATTTTAATCATTTTATTCTTCTACTGAGCTGCTCTAAGCAGTTTTCTTAATTATTGGACCAATGATTTTATTAATACAGAACAGATTGTTTCATGGTTTTCAAAAGCGATTAACTGGGAGAGTGTTTCAGTTTTACGTTGCTAACACCACAAGAAATACACACCAGCTAACCCCTTTTCACATGTCATTTCTTTACTTAACCTTGAGGTTGATAAGACAAAATTTCTTCCCTACATTATTCAAAAGTAAGGGATGAAGTCATTACCACTCCATCCCTACAAAAATATGATGACAAATAAGAATACTGTAGTACTAACTACGATACAATATACCAGTATTAGTATCTTTGGCTCGACCTTGGCCCGATAATGGCCCAATGGATTTTTTTTCTCATTTGCTACAATGGTCCTATTTTGGCCCAATGACAAGTTTGGTCAACTTCGGGCCAATGTCGTTTGCCAACAATGGTCCAATGCTGAGACTGTCATTGGACCGACATTGTCCCAACATTGTATTGTTATATGGTGTCACATTCAAAAGAAAAGCCTAACATGAAGCTGGATCACAATGGCAAATGCATAAGACAGCTGGTTTGGATTTCATAATTTATCCATTGTTTAATTTCCATAACAATTTATTATTGCATATTGACATTATTTAGAGTTGGTTATGCAGTTGGACTACAAACCATAAATACAATATTGCATGGCATGAATTATGTGAGTTCTTCAAAGTTTGAGGTTTTGTGGATGTAACTACATGTAACATTTGAATGTATGGATATGTAACAATGGACAGTAATTATATCGGCTGCAACATCAGGGACCTAGTACAGAATAAATTACTGTCAACAGATTTACTAACTTGTCCTTTAGTTTTTAACTTAACCTTAACATTCAAATGTTATTCAGCATAAATGCTGATAACGTGTTGGTTCACATACATGTTGACCATGAAATTCTCAATTTTAACTATTCCCCAATATAGTTTAAGTTGAGTGGTCCTAAGTATTAATGTCTGACACTGACACAAACGTTGTACTACTGCAAAGCCGAAAACCTAAACAAAATAATATTTTTGTTCTTTAAATAGAATTTTTGCACTCATTGTCACATTATAGGTCTATTGTATTACCATCATTTCAACATACACACCCAGATTTTTGTTATATGTGACATGACCTACTCTAATCTTGTATCGCGACGCGACTAATAGGCCTTTAATCACAAGACGCTCGCGATATTTAAAACAGGCTATCAGTTCATATTTCACGCTTGTAGGTTTCAAACCTTTTTAGGCTTCAGTAGACAGTCGTCTTCCAAATTGGTGACTCTAAGTGTCACGCAGTAGACACGGTTGTAAACATCTTCTTGAATCAGATCAACGTAACATAGTTGACACGACGGATACACGTGACCATCCTGTGACCTCGTTGACGGTTATCATCAGCCCAGAAATTCCACTTCATGGCTTTTTGCACAAACAAAATTTACACGCCAAAATATGGTAATATCCTTGACCATGCCTCTTGACATACACTTAAATATCACCACCTTAAAGCTTTCACTACTCAAAGGATAATCGATCTTAATATATTTCTACTTCAAAACATTCATAGTAAATTCCCTTGAATCCATTTTCTTTAGCATTGCATAATTGCACCAAAACTCTTGTAAAAAACCTCACGCCTTTATTAATGTTGTATCAGTTACAGTTTGTGTAACGTGATTCCAGTCTCATAATTTGGCACCTTATTATTGCATATCTCATACCAAAAGCAATTTATATTCCTTTATCGCCATATAATCTTAAATATTCCATTTAATTCAATTTTCACATATTAATAGAATTATGGTGAATATTTTACTACAAACTAGACAATTCATTTATTCACCATACCAAAACCTTGCATCAATCACCTTATGACGCAGGTATGACATTTACGGAATTATGACCAGTATTCTCTTAGAATTACAAAACTCACATTTTCATCTGCAAGTTGACTAGCTTTGGAGAATTTCGGCGGTACACAAAAACCGCACCAGTACAGCCTTATCACGCCCAAATAGCCATTTTTTTTTTCTGTTCTCATCGTTGCAGCCACTAACATTACCCAATTACTCAAAGAAATCGCTAGGCCTGAAATGCCTTGGCACTGCAATTAAAGCTACCTATAGTTCCTTGCGGAACCTACATAGGTCAATTTAAGAAACAGAAATCTGGAGATCATTAACCCTCCATGCCCAGCACATATGACCATCAACATCTAGTGATCAACTCGCGTACCTTCCCCCTGACCTCTCAAAAAGCAAAATTAAACTCGCATCATGCATACATAATACTTTCAGTGGTCCCACACACCATTATAAACACTATTCAAACTTGTGACACAGTTTCCCGCGCTAGAAAGTTTAGAGCTATGAGGCTGGAAATTAAATATATTATACTTTTCCTGACATCTTGTGCACTAGACCTTGGGTTTCCAGTTGTCTGCCAAAAATCCTGGATAAGGGTGCAATTAGAAGAAGAAAAAAGGAAATCACCCGTTTTTGAAGGCAGAACACCCTTAGACATTGGTCCAAATTTGCAAAATTTTCGAGAAAAAATCGTCAACTTATAGGCCATTTTTTTTACCCCTAAAGCCCTTAGAAATGTATATGTAATGCTATACTGTTATGCTGATGGGCGGTTAGTGTAAAACGAATAAGCGCATAAGAGCATAAGACTGCATGAAGCTAAGATAAACCGGAATACGGTGCTAAGCGCCTAAACATCAACGCATAATATCATAAGACCGGCATAAGCATAATAATAAGACCGTATGTACAGCATAAGCGCATAAGATTGCATAAGCATAAGAATAATACAGCGCATAAGACTGCATAAGCATGAAAAATAATCCGTATACAGCGCATAAGAGCATAAGACTGCATAAGAGATAACCGATTTACATAGCATTATAATGCATACGCGCATAAGCACATTAGCATAAGAAACTGCATAAGCGCATAACCGTAACGGAGCCTTTTAATAGTCCATCAGCATAACGCTCAGAGCATTAGAGTGTAAAACCCATAAGAGACTAACCATGTAGCTATATGGAACGTAGCGCATTTGAAGAGCATCAGAGTATAATATCATCATAACATAATAGTATATGCAAAAGTATCTTGTGTCCTCTGGAGTCCTGTTAATTTACTCATCATGCTAATCTGCATATTAATTACCTTGTCCACATTTTTTTCTATTAATTATGCAAATATTCATAGCAGTGCGGAAAATTCACTAAGATTTCTGCTGGACACTAGAAATACTTTGGCCAAGTTTCAGAGGAAAATCTGCAAATAAAAGTACTGTGAACCTTCACGCATGAATTCCATAGTACAGCTATTGGCGACATGTTTCGTGGCACTAGTAAGCCACTTTCGTCAGTTAGGTATTAAAAACCTATACTATCTGGTAAAATTGTAAGACGAAAGTTTGATTTGTGCTGTGTGAAAACCATATGTCCGATAAGCCTCTAGTCTACACCCTTTTTGAAATCACATTAAAGAGAACTGCTATACATACCAGCCATACGAGACCTCCCTTTGAAATCAACATGTACAAGCTAGCCATAAACTGCTATATCACACAAGCCAATAGCGACCGTAATCGTTTGTGTGTTTATCAAGAGTCAATAAACACGGTTAAGATAATAATAATAATATAATAATAATAATAATAATAATAATAATAATACATGAATAAAAAGAAAAAAAACACGAACATGGGTCCTCTCCGGGATACGCTCAAAACCGGTTTCAAGCCAAACAAATATTCCAGTAGGTTTGAATTTCCAAGGTTCGCTTTCGTGGACGTGATTTCCATAGGCAATAATAATACATTGTCAGTTGAAAGTATTTCCAAATCCATTGTAAATTTTCCGACATAAAGAGTCAGACATTACAGCCTACAATCTTAGCAGAAAACGAAGCGATGGGTTTACTGCGCTTTTGAGATACCTTTATGTCTACACCAACTTGATGCTATTTTAAAATACATCGCAAAATTTTCTGAAACTATTTTTTTAATGTAGAATGTCAATATCAGTGTTTAAATTGGATAAATGCTTTTTTACTGTATTGCATCTCTCAAATTTTGACGGGGTTTACGACCCGAGGCCTGTCACCCCGATACATTTCTACGGGCATTTAGGTTGTAAAAAATGGCCTATTTGACGATTTGTTTCTCTGGGGCAAAACTTCGCAATTTTGGACCCAGTCTAAGGGTTTTCTGCCTTCAAAAACGGTGATTTTACAGAGTGTTCTTCCTTTCATCCCTTATCCAAGGATTTTTTGGCAGAAAAGGGGGACAAATTGTCTAATGATTTTTTGTGAAAACAACCCATTTGGGAGGCACACCCGTATGCCTGACATGTCAGTATCCCCCTCCAAATCCCTCCACACACCCCCCTCCCTCCGGGGGGGGGGCACTTGCATACATTTCCATGTAGTCACCTCAAAGCAAGACATTTCAGATCCGGGGGGCGGATTTAGAGGGGGGCGCACCCGGCGGGCCGCTCCCTCATTTTTTGCAGAGCACAGGGCGCCGGCGTTTTTGCATAGAGCGCCGGGCGCCCTGTAAATCTACAAAAATTCCTTTTTGTAAATACGCACAGGGCGCCCTGCAGATTTCTAAGAATTACGGTGCAGGGTGTCGTGTGCCGTGTAGATCTAGCTTGTGGGGGCGCCTAGCGGTCGCAGTATGATTCCTCCCGCTCTTCAAATTTCAAACAACCGACCGGAAAATTTGGCGCCCCCTCTATTGAAAAATCCTGGATCCCCCCTGAGATCTGACCCTAAACGCGGATATCCGTCCTTCAATCAGACTACCCTTGTCACGGATAAACCCAAAAAGCCTACCCTTAAAGAAAGCGGCACTGTCGCAATTTTCATAAGAAAAATTTCTTCATTTGCTCTCAAAATGATAGCTATGCCATTGCATTGGAAGAATAAGATTTTCTGTTTTTAATTAACGTGCACCCAAATTAAGTCCGGTTGTATTTTCAAAATATTAAAAAAATGTAACCCTTGTGTTGATCAACATTTAATTAAATTATAATGTAATTTTCATGTTTATTCTTTTCTCGGTATAGCATGAACAAAAAACATGGCGGCCCGTCAGATAAGAAGGCGGACCGCTCGACGGTAAGTGTTTGAAGAGTAAGGGAAAGAACCAATAGTGTCAAATTGGTGTATCTCTAGGTGTATCTGTTGTTTGTCGGGAGTACCATTTTTACCTTATATTAAAACCCCCGTTTTTTAATTCATTGAAGTTGGCTCACGTGCCGTCCGATTCATATGCGTATAAAGGTAGAAAAATAGCGGCAGTTCCGGTAATAACAATGGGGGTGTCATTCCTAAAATAGGCCCGCGCCCTGCACTGATTAAGGTGTCTCTGATCCGTTAAACAAAACCGCGCGTAGCGCGAAAAATTTTTCAATATCATGAGGATTTTTTTTCGTAAGCTAGTTTTCTTTGTCGCATTTATATTTGTTTCGGCAAGGATGGATTCCGGATCCGCCACTGGCTACCCTAAACGCTGACTTGCGGAGTGCGAAAGTGATACCCTTTTTGTCAATGTGCTCGGTTTTGTGACCAACTTTCCGCGTTCGTGCGGTGCCGCGCGCGGGGTGAAAAACTACCCTTTCCCTCGTTTTTCCTGCTCGCGGATGACAAAGTTTAGGTAAAGTGCCCCCGGGCCCTCCCCCGATGCTTATTGGGCGATTATTATGCTCCGTATTTCTTGTAAATCGAATGCGTTTACACCATCGTGCGCTTATGCTCCATAGAGGCTCCGTGGGGCTTATGCGTTTTACACTCTTATTCTCTCATGCGATAAATGCTCCGGACATACCGTTTATTGCCTTATGCTTATGCACCCCCTATGCTGTTATGCGCTTATGATACGTATTATACGGTTATGCTTATGCACTCTTAAGCGATTATGCTTATGCACTCTTATGTGCTTATGCTCCGAATACGCGCTTATTCTTATGCCTATGCACTCTTATGTTCTTATGCTCTTTTGCGATTATATTGCCGTATCTCGGTTTATGCCTATGCTATATGCACGCTTATGCGATTATGTTCCGTATATACATCATCTTATGTTTATGCACTCTATGCGATTAGCTTTTATGCGATTATGGTCCGTATATACGGTTATTCTTTACTTATACACCTTATGCGCTTATGCTTATGCGTCCTTATGCTCTCATGCGCTTATGCGTTTTCACGAACCGGTGTAGAAGTTTTTTTTGCCCAGATTAACAACCGTCTACCTTTTCTTGGTCTACAGCTGGTAAATCATCAAATTTACCCTCCAATCTTGTTTCTTACCAAAAGTCTTAACGATAAAGCATGAAACATTACATGTGTATCAATAAGCCATTCCCTTGCTCAAATTGAAACTTGGGGTCTATCTCACGGAATATCGGGGAAATTTGTGGTTTATTGGGATTGTGATGTCTTGTGAGCGTATGATGGCACCTTTATGATATAATAAACCCTATAACATTGATTTCAATTTTACCACCATTGGGTACTTGTTCGAATGTTTATAGGAATTGGAACAACACCGCGATGGAATGTTTGGTAGATAAAAGTTTAACCCTCGTCTTATGACGGGGGAAGGGGGGGGGGGGTTACCACCCTCGTGAACCTAGTGCGCTGAAGTGCCAGAAGCTTTCGTAAAGCTTCTTTTAATCATATCCCCGTCCTTTTCCTGAGTATTTTAGCGAAAACAATGCGAAGGTAAAGCACCTTCATCGGGGTTAAGGGTATGCCGTCCAAGTCGAAGGGTAAGAGGGTGGTGGATCCACCCAAAAGATTTTTGTATATTTTTTTATAACTCTTATGCACATTATGCTCTAAAGTCTATGTTTCTGTAAGACTAGTCACTTGTCATCATTTTAGTGCTGAAAACCGCAAGAAAAACCGACATTCCTACCTCTTTTGCGAAAACTGTTTTCGAAAATTTTCTGTGGAAAATGCCAATTCTTCCGGCTCACGACTTTATACGTCATTGTGACGCCACCGAGGTATGTTTTTTTGGTACTTATTTGGTACTTATTTTAATCATGAATTTTTTTTTTTTTTTTTTTTTTTTTTTAAAAATCATAAGCATCGTGTGGGCATTATAAAGGATTCTCGAGGGGTAACCACCCTGTGGTCCTGCCTTTCTAAACCACATCAGTGAAGAGGGCAAGGTCAGCCAACGAATAAGAAAAACAACGATTTTTTTACCCCCAAATATATTTTTTGGAATAAAAACATCCATATCGTACTGTAGTCCATCCTAATGCAGAATAACATAAGGGTAAATTGATGGTTAAATGTTTGCAGAGTATGTTGTCGAGAAAATAGCTACTTTGTTTCATGCCAAATACAAGTAAAATCAGAAATTGAGAAAAGTGCCGTTAAACTTTCTGTTTTGTACATCAGTCAATGGGGAAAATATATTTAAATTGATATAAAAATGAAACGAACTAATATTTGCGAATGAGGTGAAGACAAATAACAAATGTTATTAGGGGGCTATCTGAATTGCAAGAAATAAATAATTGAAATTTAACATCATTTTTCTCCAAATTTGATACGTCATCAAAATGCGTCATCGGGGCGATGCATTCCAATTTGTTTAAAAGATACATCATTTTGTTCTGGTTGGCCCTGCGCCTTCTTGAAATATTGTTGTCTTAGTACGATGTCCTTGAGGATGGTGCGTACGTCTACCGAAACACTCCCGGGCTATTTTAACGTAGAAGGGCTAACCGACCCTGTGTTAGGTAGACCGTGTCCGGCTACCGAAAACATGCTTACCATGCCACTAGACCTATGGTTTTTTAGTAGGACATATTGTTTGCATTAAGTGACAGAGGAATATTTAGAGTAGAAATTTCTCTCAAATGCACTACCGAGAACGTTTCGAAGGTTAGTGGACAAACAAGCACGAAAGAAAACCCAAACCTTGTTTAAACTTGCCTACGTAAATGTCCCCATTGAACACCGTGCTTTGACTTACTGTCGTAAGTATAAATCGTCACTTTTACAGAAAGACGGCGTATTCGGCTTATTCACTTCAGGTTCGGGTCTGATACATTGGAAATCATTCCAAATATTCCAAAAAATAAACGGTTCGAGCAAAATTGGAGGCGCTTCTTTCTGGAAATCTCATGTCGCTTTACTAGTAGAGGCGTAATATGACACCATGTCCTATACAACCTGGAAAAAAATTCATAAAAGGACGCTTTGTTATTCTGGTAGGCCTTATTGAATAATTACCAAAAATTGTCCCCACCCGTCTAGTTGCTGCGTTAGTCAGATTTCAAGGTCAAAGGTCAACGACCCTTTAGAATGGCCTATGATGGGTTATCCCATTGGCCTAGAAGCAAAAAGGATGTTGTCTATACCCATGTTTTGGGGGTCAAAGAAACAACAATAAAAACAGTCTTGAGGATTACAAATGAAGTCATCCTTATATTTCAGCATAGAAAGCACTTTTTATCGAAAATGGTTCCACCGGTTTTCTCAACCTGAAGTAGTCAATCGTCAGTCTGTAAAGTATCAAATTAAACCAAAACATTTACCATAATCTCTAATGAAAAACAGCAAACATACTATTGTAAAATCAGTGGATAATCGAGATTGATAACTGATAAGTTTATTGACGCATGAATAAAACAATTTACCGCCGACAAAGGACGTTTGTTTGCAAAACTTTTATTGCAAGCAGCCCGTTGGCGGCGCCCTCCTCGTGCGCTATCCAATCACGTGTTGCCGTTTGTTAGCCTTTGCGCCATTTTATGAATGCCATTTTGTCATTCTCTGTCAGTACACCATCGCGAAGGAGCGCATAATTTTTTAATCCGACTTTTTTCCTTTGTAGAGAATCAAAGTAAGATCTTAGGAAGGCCAAGCCTGACTAGAAAACTTTGTATGTACATTCCTCGGACTGTATAATACCAGATTCAGTCAAATTTGATTTGTTTAAGCGGGTGTCGATCTCGAAATATGGGAAGAAAGCGTTCAACGAACAGACCGAGAGGTCGGGCGAACTTAAGAAACTTAGTTTCTAAGAAATTACACCGGCACGGGGAGTCATCTCAATCACAGATTCGGCTTGGCCTTCCGTTAAATTCATCGGGACCATCGGGTAAGAGAGACTAGAAGTCCAAACCCGGGCTATTAGAAATATTACTGCTTACGTGGACGGGCCGCACAGGCCTTATTAGATTGTTGCACGTACCATACCCCCCCAAAGCGGTGGAAACTGGAATCAAGTTGGTATACTTCAGTTCAATCCCAACAGTGCCAGTTCGAGTGTTGTCGTTAGAAATCGGCTCGAATACGCGAAATGCTGTACAACAGGGCCAGGATCAGCCACAGGTTCAAAACATGGGGTTGATCCAAGTTAATAATCTGGTCAATCAAATCTGGACAGTTCAACCGCAATCAAGGACATCACCGTGTGATAATCAACCAAACTTTGATCAACAACTGGTCAGGCTTTGCCTAAGTCGCACAAGGCTAATGCTCAACCAGGGCAACCAACAGCCGGCAAATCACGGCCCAGCGGGAGTCGATCGCTGATAGACGTTGCAAGGTAACTTCTAAACGTTGAAAATATTTAGGCCAAGTGGTGATCAGAATGTTATTCAACAGAGTTCGAATTGTATTAATAGTGCTTTGCCATGAGTTCAGGTAGTACTGGGTTAATACTACTACTAGTGCCACTTCTATAAGTACTTATACGGATTATGCAAGTCAAGTACCGAGTACTCTGAATGCTAATAATAGTATAAGTCAAGATCTCTTGTAGGTAATACAGTGTGTCACGGTTTTGATTTACCATACGCAAAAACTTCAAAGTAGCCGTGGTTACTAATCTAGTTCAGCATTAATCAACAACAATTGGTTTTTTCAAGATAATTAAAGGTGAATATGTGGACTTTTGCCTGTATTGGAGAAGAAGAAAAGACTCCAATACAATTGTACCAAGATGACCAATTGGTTAGCTTGGCAGTAAACCAAAGGCGGTAATATTACGTGGAGAGTAACACACCCAAAACTGTGAAAGGCAGGGTTGGTAATTTAATTCTGCTGTTCGATATCGTATTTCAATAGGTGCATCAAAAGCGCCCAATGGTTCGCTTTCAGGTATGTGTTGGGTTTGCTAATGCCAGGGGCGGAGCCAGGATTTTTCAATAGAGGGGGCGCCAAATTTCCGGTTCGGTTGTTGAAAATTTGAAGAGCGGGGAGGAATATACTGCGACCGCTAGGCGCCCACCAAAGCTAGATCTACACGGCACCCGACGCCTTGCACCGTAATTCTTAGAAATCTGCAGGGCGCCCTGTGCTAAAAAGGCATTTTGATAATTTACAGGGGCGCCCGGCGCTCCTAAGGCGCAACGCACCCCCCCCGGGCCCTGTGCTTCTGCAAAAAATAGTAGGGGGCGCGCGCCGTGCGCGCCCCTCTAAATCCGCCCCTGATGACGCATTGATTATCTTGGCAGCGTTCGTTCGCGTGGGTACTGTTTCATAATTGCCATCTGGTTTCATCACATGCGGACGGGTGGTCAGTTTTTCTTCTGAAAATCTAGTTCTAACTGGAATGTACTTGTTTATTCGGCATGTGATTCTCTATTTCGAGTGCCCGGTTACTGTTATATGGTTTTTGATACATCTTGCTACCGCATTGGTATAAATAATCTAAATAACCGATTAAACGTTTTCTGCTTCGGACATTGGTTGTTTTGGATCAGGTCATCCAGGAATTATTGGTGCAGTTTTTGTCAGTTCATTCCAAATAAAATGCCTTGCAGATTAGGCAGATGGAGAACCAGTGTTTCTGAATCATGAATCAATGGAAAAAAAAATTATTAGACGGACCATATCACATCGCCAGGGCCGTATATTCAGCCGGTTCATCCAGCAGCTCCAGTTAGTGTAAAAACAACGTCTCTGTAAGTTCGTTGAACCCACCGTGGAAATGCTAAAGTTTGTGCAAGTATCAGTCAAAAATGGCGATCGCAGCCATAAGCTTACCGTGAGGCCTATAAGGACAAGGCCTGCGTCATGATCACACCTCCCGATGGTTCAACTTCAGGCAAGGTCAGCCTCCGTTAGCCAATGTACAACAGTTTTACGTTGCAAGTACAATAACCTATGGTCAATATTCGGCAACCAATACCTATAGCGATGCTTCAGCGAGTGCAAATCATGCCATCAATGCAAGGTAATTCGGTTTTCGGACTTGTTGCACTGTTACACTAATTCTGGCGGTGTTTGGGGTCAAAATTCTAAGTTAGGGTTTTTCGAATATTGTTTCCTAATCAATTTATCATCATCATCCCGATGTTATCCACAGCTGTTTGAGAGGCACGTTTTACCTTGAACTGAGAAAAATATCAATGGCTACACACTTTTGACACTATTTAGGTTTTTATTCCACTAACTGCACCCTGTAAATTTGTCTAATTTCATTGCGGGCAATATGTGTTTTCCTAAATCGTTTCATACGCCTTTTCCAGGGTGAATCGAGGGCGTCATCATTTCATGACCTTTATAGGCTATATGGCATATGGCATGATTCCGCAATGGATTTTTTCTGTTTCTTCAGAGGTAATTAAGCTCTTGCATGCCCCTATTATATCAAGTTTTGTCACTATTGTGTCGCCACTGAATTACAATTCTCTAAACTTAAAAGAGGACAATTTGCATGGGGTCATCCTCTGATCAAATTTTCATGTACAGGATAGTGATGGAGTTAAATTGATTTGGCATCACTGTTGAAGCATTAATAGATTCAGGGGTCCTGTGGTTATGAAAGTTGTAGTTGATGACAGGAGTCGTTTTCATTTAAAAGGCGTACAAAGCCAAAAGACAATTTATCTCCTTTGCAGTGTGGCAGGAAATATTCGTGCCGTTTATATCCTCTAAAATCTTATTGTGATAGTTTATGAAAGTGCAATTTTATGTCATATGGTTATGTATTAAATAAGATAGGCCATCGAAAGCTTAACCTGAACTTTCATTTAAAAAAAAACTATTGTTTTTTCAAATGAGTAGAAATACAGTGCAGAAGTTTACGGATTGTTTCCTGGAAATTTTTGCAAAGTGATTTTGGCAAAGTCGTGGGTGATATCAATAATAATAAATAAAACTTCCTTTAAAAAGCTAAGGTGGTGTCAGAGGAAATATCCCTGACAAACTGCGGCAATGAATTCTTGTACAAAAAATGCAATGCAACCTTCAACAATTGGCCAATAATTGTGGTTCAAAGTCTAGTTGTCAGCTTTCATGTTTGTTATAATAATATTAATACTAACTGAACAATGCAACTTCGAGCAGCAGCTTAATACAAACACACAATGAGTAGCAAGTGAGAATCTTTCATGGTTCCTCTGCCTACCCATATCAAATGAACCATGAATGAGTGGTAATTCTGAAATTTAACCATGCCCTTAATCAAATTAAATCACGTATTAGTACCCCTCTGTGATTTGGAACACGGTGTAAAAGCAGATATATTCCGCCGGGAGCCCCGCAGTTCGGGGCTCCCATAACCGATACCAGAATAAAGCTTGAATCTAATGTTGCGTGATGAGTCCAATGAATCGTTTGCCCTATTGTTTCACCTTTTGTTCCCGGACTATGAGTCAGCCGGACTATATTCCTACACCCGGGACCCGTGTATCCAAAGCCAAGTTCCCTACCAATATTAGTCCACGTCCCCTCCTGTTGCATCTATACATTTCCCAGAAATGATGGTAATTTTTTTAACCGTCACAATTAAATACTACCTGCGTGACTGCAAATTGTATTGTTGGGTTTTTTCATTCATTTAGGCTGCAAATAAGGGGATCGTGTGCAGGTGATATGGAATAACTTAAATCAATTACAGCTTTGCATATCATAGGCTCTGGAAAGCTTTGTATAACAATAAACTTGAGAAACAGTGTCCGGGTCCATGTTACATTATAGTTCACAATCAGGTTTAGTTCCGTGTCGGTGCCCGGCAAGTTTATGTTTATTCGGCCTCTGCTTTTCCACAAGCCTCGCCGGTAAAATGTTGGATTGACGGGGATATGCGTACTTCCAATATAGTATTGTGATGTGGCCATATCACACGTGATAGGAGCTTGGGGATATAGTGGCTAGAATACGGAACAATCAGCATTCAGGTTATTCCCAGTACACCCGGATGATTTTGTGTTATTAGGGAATAATAAAAGACACATTACTATATAGATAAAGCGCTTTCAATGGGGGCATCATGTTTCCCGGGCCACTTTGTCAATTTTCTTCTTTTTTGGATTCGAAGATCCACCTCTTGCATGGCCAGCCATTACACGTATGACTTAATTTTCATCTCGGCAATGGATGCTGGGCAATCACATTCATGCCAGCATTGTTTATTTTTTTCAGGATATCTTTAGAGTTTTGGTTTCCATTACACCGGATGATGAGTATGTCCCACCTCATTATCGCGTACTTAGGTCTCCTAATCAATTTCGTTTTTTCAAACTGTTTCAGTGCCACAAGATATGTAGGGAATTAAAAGATAATTGGTAATGCGCAAAAAGCTTTGAAGCGTTCTCTCGAGGAATTGCAATTGCTAGCTGGTTCCTTATCATTCGTTTGGTCAGTGCAATCTCGCTAGGCAGGGCTTTCCTTCGGTGTTTGATTGACTTAACATGTGGGCGCTAAACAGCATGCTCAAAATTTTTCATTGTCTAAGGTGCCACCTGACCTGCAATGCAATGTGGCTTATCTTTTTGCTTTATTTTTAGGAATTCCTATATTTGGGCAAAAGAATCATTGTTTTGTTCGCTGATGCATGCAAACGCGTTGGTTTTGGGGGAATTCCTGGGATTATGTGATCCAATGCAAGCAAAAAAATAAAATCAATCTTGTGCAAAGTTCTATAGCATGGTTTTTGAGTTTTTTTGTCCCTTGGTGGCATTTTGTGGGGAAAACGTATAATACTCAGGTCGGATTCCAGAGTATCTTATATAAATACAGAAACTTCTGGCTAAGTCTTACATGGTGCCATATCAAGGTTCCGAATTTAACCAATCTAGTTTTTCACATCTTTTGAAGTGAGCGTGGCCCGCTCATTTCTCTATTGTAGCTTATATGGCGTTCACGTTTTAAAACTTGGGCTCACTCGTCAATCTCGTTTTCATTTAGCAGGCATTTGACTTCATTATCAGGGAATCAATGAAGGGCTTGATCCCGCTTAAAACAACAACTGGCAGTAGAAGGCGGGGTAACTTTGGAATTTTTAAAATGGCTCTGTGCAAATCTAC
The DNA here is from genome assembly GCA_023653785.1 of Ophioderma brevispina. Taxonomy (NCBI): domain Eukaryota; kingdom Metazoa; phylum Echinodermata; class Ophiuroidea; order Amphilepidida; family Ophiodermatidae; genus Ophioderma; species Ophioderma brevispina. The sequence goes on from JAMKCH010039652.1 coordinate 16,470, forward strand.
CAAATCAATTTGCAAATCACACTTGTGGCAACCGTGTTAATAGCAGTTTTTTTTCTGCTAGCCTTTTTTGGTTTTGTAGTTGTAGGGAAAATATACGTTTGCAGCCAGAAATGCGTTATTTCAAATTTAATTGTCTGTTTCTGAATATTTAATGTTTGCAATCATATTTTATTCACGTACCCCTATCTGTTTTTACAAACGTGCTTCATTAGGCAATTCCCATCCTCATACACTAGATTGGAAGTGTGTTTGATACATGTTTTGTGTTCTGCAATAGGCCAAAGAAAATACTGGAAAATAGGCCCATGATCTTGATTCGCCTATTTTTTATTGCCGACTTAAAAATTGCAATAAAAAAAAAAATTAATAATTGGGCCGTTGGAAATCTAATGCTTTTTTGCTATATTAGTCACATATAATTTAAATTCTTTATTTTTATTTGTCATTCCATGTCAGCATGACTCTGTTTCTTTTTCAAAATTCAGGTAAGTGTGAGCCTTTAGCAAGTTTTACATGCGGTTCGTGTGAAAAAATAGTCAAGGTATGACATATTATTCTGCAGCCAAGCGTGTAGAGTCAGATTTTATTTCTGTCTTTACTGAGATTTAATATCTTACAAGTCATTTTGCAAGTATGTTTTTGGTTAGACTTTACTTGTAGGTTGTGGAAGTGAATAACGGGAAAGGGTATGGACGTATCAGGCAAACAAAAAGGCCTTGTGAAGCTGTTTCCCAGACATAATGATTTTCTGGTCCAATGTTTTAACGTAGGGATTATTATGTTCAAAGGTGTTAGATCCAGGGGCGGGGAAGTCGTGTTCAATTGAAATCAGTTTTAAGCTCGAGTTCCCAGCTTGGTAACGCACACATAATAAGACTCCCATATTTTTTGTCAACTCCCCAATTGTTGTCGTCTTGGTTGATTGCTGTTTTTGAATGATTTTGGCATTACGTAAACGGGGATGCGTTTGTTCGGGCCTCGTTTTTCTTACTCACACTCCCTTTGGATTTCAGCTTCCTACCGGGTTGTGTTAGGTTTCTATATTATAAAGGCTTTGAAAAACTGAAAGGGGGGTTGTGTACATTTTTTGGCCAAAAATTTCTTTGGCGGAAAATGCCTTGACATTTTTGTAATATTTTGATGTTTTATATTATTTTATAGTCAAGGCCATTAGGAATGTAGACAAAGTGTGGAGGTTAGGAAAACTGGCCTGGCCATTTGTACGGTCGATGGCAATTGACACCTGCGTTTGGTGCTCGTCCAGAGTAAATTCTTCCTAGCCTTCCAATGAGGTCTGGATACAGATAAGTAGGGTAACCTTAAAAGGCTATGGGCTACATATTTGTCAGAACCAGTTAATAGTTTTTCACAATTCAGGTTCATTTCTGCATGTATGCAAATGATTTGTTTTGATAGCAATAAATGACCTTGTGGGCCGGCATGTAACAGATGCTCAGTTGCAATCCGGTTGTGAACATGCCTATTTCTTAGCTCTGTGGACAATAACGTTTTATGATAGCATCGTAAGAAACGGGTTTGTCACAAGGCTAAAAATTGTTGCGCCAGTCTGTGCAATTGCGGTAATTTAATTCTGCGTTCGATATTGTATTTCCATAGGTGATCAAAGCGCCAATCTGTTCGCTCAGGTATTGTGTTGGTGTTGCTAATTAACCATTGATTATCTTGGCAGCGTTTTGTTCCAGTGGTACTGCTTTCATAATTGCATCCGTATTCATCACATGCTGACGTGTGGTCAGTTTTTTCTGAAAATCCCCCCCCCCCGCCCTTCCCTCCCATGTGGCACCCTTTTTTTCATCAATATTAGGGCTTTCTTCGGTACTTTTTTAATTGGTTTAAACATCCATACCAATTTTTTTAACATACCTCGTATTTTAGACAAGTGATTGCAAGTTCGGTATGAGATTCCGCTTTGGTCCCAATTGCGATTTAAATGGGTAAAATAAATATGTACATGTGCAATTGCAGATTATGGTAATTGCTGATTGGTACTAGATCCGGTTTAGGACTCGATTGGCATTGAAATGGTATACTTATATGGGTTATAAAGTATTTTGCAGGTCGGTACAGATCCCTTTTGGGTCGCGATTTGGCAGGATAATTTGAATACATAGTATTTGTAGGTCGGGGTACAAGACCGCTTTGGATCTCGATTTGGCAGGTTCAATTGGTAATCATTTGGGTACTTCAGCTTAATCAAAACACCAGATCGGTATAAGATTCCGCTTTGGGTCTCGATTTGCTGGTAAATTTGAAGTTTTATATGGTATTGAGTGTCAGCATATCGTTATAAGAATCCGCGTCGGGTCCCTCGATTCGGCTGTAAATTTTGTAGTACTTTATGTAGCGTAGGTGCCAGCAGATCGATATAATATCCGTTTCGGGTACTCGTTTTGTCTGGTTAAATTTGTAATGTAATGTGTATTCTAAATCCGCAGCTCTTTTATAAGATCCGCTTTGGGTCTCGATTGTCGGATAAATTGGTAACTTTTTGTAGTACTTTATGTTTAAGTTGTAGTGTCAGCAGATCGTATAGAATCCGCTTTGGGTATCGATTTGCCTTGTTAACTGTGTAATGGTTGTGTATTTTTGTGCCGATCGGTAGAGTTCCTATTTTCGGTCCTCGTTTTTGGCAGGCTAGATTTATTATTCAGGGTTACATCATGAACAAGTATTTTTGACATTAGTTGATTGGCAGGCGGAAAATCCTTGACATTTGTAATATTTTGATGTTTATTTTATAATTTCACAAGCCTTAGAAATTAAGACAAAGTGTGGAGGTTAGGAAGAACTGGCCTAGCCAGTTGTACGGTCGATGGCAATTGACACCTGCGTTTGGTGCTCGTCCAGGAAATTTCTTCCTAGCCTTCCAATGAGGTCTGGATACAGAAATGTATGGTACCTTAAAGGCTGTAGCTCAATATTTGTCATACAGTTAAATATTTAACATTCCGGTTTCATTTCTGCATGTATGCAAATGATTTGTTTTGATAGCAATAAATTGACCTTGTGGTCATGCATGTGACAGATGCTCAGTTGCATTCCGGTTTCGAAAATGCCTATTTCTTACTCGTGTACAATTGCTACAACATGCTCCTAGCCCCAGGAACATGGAGTCATACAGAGGTGTATGAACCATTTTAATTCAGTTCCAGCTAATTTCAACTTACCTCCTACCCTCGTTTTGGCCTGTAAATCAAAGTCATATTGTGGCATTTATTTCCTTTTTGTCCGTGCAGGGCAAGTCCCCCTCGACAATTAATTCAAGTATCTCAGCCTTGTCTTTTGTGCATAACATTAATGGTTGGGAACATCCAACTAATTACTTTTTAATTAAAAGTTAAAGGAGGGGTGTAAGGAGTTTAATCCTCATTCAGATAGCAGATTGCCAATTACTCCTTCTATTTTATCAGCAAAGTTGATCCACCGTTTGGCCAACCATTTGCATTCAGCTTGCGAGGATACTCCTTTTTCCAGTCTTCCATTTTTGCTTGCCTTCTTTGCCTTTTTACGAATGGGCGAATTTACACGCCCTCAATAATGCCATTTCTTTGCGTGTGTTAGCAGTTGGCGATATTAATTTTGTCGACTCAGCCCGAAAGTCCCCTGAAGTTACAATAAGATTTTCAAAGACCGATCAAGAGGGTCATGCTACTAATTAAAATTTTGCAAGTTCGTCATACCCTTCATTGTGCCCAGTAGCGATTTTTGATTTTCTGCCTGTCAGATCATTGCGGCCTGGTCTTGTTTATTCATTTTGGGGAGATCCCTTATCTTCTTCACAATTTTTCCTACATTCTGAAAGAGGAATTAACATGAATCGGGTTTGCCCACCTTATTTCCGCCCCCATAGTTTTTTCAGAACCGGTGCGCCTACAGCTCAGCCTCAAGTGGATGTCGACTGAGTTGTTTACAGAATGGGAAGGTTGACGTCGTCAGCAATATCAAACTTGATATTGGCAATAAACATGGTAACTAGTTTGTAAGTAGTGGCTATGTTATTTTTTTCCAAGTATCGCTTGTTAATCCTTACAGTAATTACTAAGCTAGGATCCTCATAGCCACAATTTTATCTCAATTGTGATAACCTCCTTATTATTGTTCTCAGTATTCACTTGAGTTGGTAATTCTTCCATACATTTCTGAGAAATGTTAAATTGCAGCGTGCTACATGTACATGTGTTTTACGTTCAGGTAGTTACTTGAAAGACTTTGTTGGTAGTCTCTCGTGGCAGGAAATCTTTAGGCCGGGGGCAATTATATACTCCTATTTAAGCTCAGCCATTTACCAGTGTTATATAGGGAAGTCATTCATATAAAATTTCTTCGAATCCCTATTAGCTTGTATTTACCATATGGTGTAAGATTATGTACATGTGTTTTTTCAGGTAGTTCTCCTGTTTGGACTTACCGCTAGTCGCCGGCAAGTGCTGCATTGTGTATATTAATCAATTAACCATCTTTTAATTTTCCACATGTAGATAATTCCAGTGCTGCAGTTTTGGGACAAATGAGCCATGCATGTAATAGCTTATAGCTTTTTTGTAATGTGGTAACTTTATCTTTTAGTAGGCTATCACCGTGAAGTTCCATTTGCACTTTTAACATGTAATATTCTTTACAGGTAGTTAAAGCGGTGGCGGCCAAGCTTCTTCATAGGTAACACTGCCGAACGAGTCATGGGACGAGCCTGAACAGTGACCAAAGTTGAAGTCACTATTCGCTTTAATAATAGATCATTGATTGGCCAGTGGGAATTCCCGGTCGGGCGCGCCGTCCGGTGGTGCATAATTGTGGCTGCAAACTATCATCAATCTTTTTTTACAGACCGGGTCATGAAAGGATTGCTACGTGCAGGTAAACGAATCATTCCACGGTGGCGCATAGGCTACCTGTACATGGTCCGCAGTCCCATCCGCCGCTATAAATAGCGTGACCCTGCGCATTGACATAGGTCAAGGAAGCCTCGTTCAAAATGGATCCCGTTTGTACCGTTATTCATGCAAAAAAATACTACACAACGGAGTTGATTCTTCAACTCCACGGTTTTGAGTGGGAAAATATTGATTAAACATATTTTCGACATAATTTTGTTCATTTTCGTGATTTCCTGTGCTCACCTATGGGAACGGCAAAAACCGACGCTATCTTGGCCGGCCCCCCTGGGAGGTAGTTACTGTTTAGTCGGCAGTATCCGCCGGTAACGATCGCTTCATGTGTACTATTTTTATCGGTTTGTATTTGGGAATTCGTCCATTAAGTAATATGCAATTAAGTATCGGTCGTCTTTTTGGTCATTTTCAGGGTGCTGATCAAAAAAAAATAAGCTTGCAATGTGTTCTTTTCTTCTTAATACAGTTTTCATTATACGCTTTTGCATCTGGCAGATTTTATTATTCATTCTTTCTTTAAATGGCCGAGAGTGATATGAGAACTTGGGGTCATTGGGGACTCCATCGTGGCTCGTGCGGGGAAAAGGTACCCAATTTAGTGGTGTGAGGCCGGGTTACTTGGCATGGCATTCCGGGTGGAATGTGGCATGGGCATATCACCGTTTAGGCCGCTCTTGTATAGAGATTCGTCGCCACAACAATCATTCTGCATGTTGGGACTAATGACATTTTTAATGCTCCAACTTGGGAATCAGGAACAGGTTTAAAGGAAAATCTTAAGGGAATCAGGATTTTTCTGCCATCAACCCGTAGTGTGTGGTCAGATATACTGCCAAGATTAGCTTGGGCAGAAGAGAACAGTTGCAGGGGGCTTGGTCAAAGGTTTGTTTAAAACCTCAACAAGTTTGCTCATAAGGTTTGCGAGAGTAGATCACAACAAGTGTGGCATTGTTGTTTCTTATGCAGATGTATTCAACAGTGCAAATCGTATGTTGAAGAAAACCAATGGTATAATATGATTGTACCCACGCCTTCTGATTTTGGTTTACAGCAGTTCGGCAAAGTTCTGGCTGAGGCTTTGGTATTTTTACTCGCACTCTAGGCATTCTCCTACCCTCGGGGTACGCATATGTGTAAACAAGGTGTCATTTGCATGAATGCACAGGAATCAAATTCTAGAAAAAAAGGGGGGCTATGCGAGTTTCTCGCATTTCAATCTCAAGGTGGTCTTGCGCATACATTGTGCGTAAGTAAGTTCATTTTGTCGTGCCTTTCCATTTCAATGTCGAGAAATACTGTTTGGGCGTTTTGGCTATTTTTTCTACAATTTTAAAACATTTTATTTACTTCATATAGAATAATGTTAAAGTTAGGATCCATATTGCACATGTATTACATAATTACAAGTTTCCTATTCCTCCAGGTACTAGTCTCCTGCTAGAGGATTTGGCTCCGGTAGTTACCTTGAGCCTCTGTACTTGAAATTAGAAAAACAAGGGCTTCAGCCATCCTTTTGATTATCTTTGTTTAAAAAAAAAAAAAAAAAAAAAAAAAAAATCCCATTCTGTGTTTTATTCATGCAGCTCTACCGGCAATTTTTTGTGGAGTTAACTTAGGGTATTTCGCCATATGGGTATGGGGATTGATATATTTTTGGATTAAGTCCGCGGCAAAATTCTTACTCCACCTGTATGTGGAGTGTCCACCTGTATGTGGAGTGTCCACCTGTATGTGGATCTATATGGGGCAAACTTCCTCTCAGGTAATCACCAGGGAAGTTCGCTGTAGGTATTTACTCAGGCAAAATTCCAATTTTTAAAAGCTGTTTGTCTCCATAAAATTAGTATGGCTGAATCCCTCGTTCTCTTGAACCTTGAAATTGAATAAATTATGTGACCCTTCGTGTAATGGGCCCCCCCTTGAAAACATGATAGCGCAAATTGGTCGTCTTTTGTCCTTTCTTTGTCTGGAGGTAATTAACCATTCTTGGAAAAATATTTCATTAGGACCACATCAGAAGCATATTTTTTAGGCTTACAAATGCAGCCATCGTTGCTTTTTAGCAAAGAAAGCACTTTAATCCGAATTTTTACAAGTTTTTCTCAACGTAAATTAGCCAAATCTTCAGTCTGTACAAATATTAAACAACAATACAATATTTAACCTATATATATAATAATGAAAACAGCTACAATATTATTGTCAACTCAGTGAATATTGTTCTTGGACAGATCCTCGGACTGATGGTTCCTGTGTGATTTAATAGTGTGGTACTAGTGATAGACCTTTTTGCATAAATATTTCATTTGGGTAATATTAAAAACCCATTACCACTGCTAAATGAGCCAACTCCCGAAATAGTAGGGACATGGCACGCATCAATATCACGGACCACATCAAGTGGCGCTGTAATTCGCCCTTCCGTAAAATATTTCTCAAAAAAAAACTCAGACAAAACTTTCCAACGACCTTCTAGTAGGTGGAGAATAACAAATTGCATGAGCGCCATTAGGTCGTGGAAGGTAGGTATCATACTTAAGTATATCGCCCTCTCACATTTGAGAGGTGAATATGCACGTAGCTAGTGCAGCTTTCCTTCCACAACCTTACTTTTGAACAGAATACCACTGCGTGGCGGAAGAAGGTCGCAGAAGGTAGCCAACACCAACGCATCCCCTGTCAATGCCCCACCCATAGTCGTCTAATGCTCCTGGGTCATGATGCTAGGTCGATCAGCAAAGAGGGTTTGGACGGCGACACCCCTCCCCGCCTGACTAACACATGCATCAAATAGACTTGTTGGAAGGTTGAAGTAGAACTCCAACTGACATTGTCCAAGATGTCTTGGATGAAGGCCTTTTTTATAGAATGCCAGGAGGAAGCGTGAGCTCGAACATCATTGCTCTAATCAAGAAGACTGAGGAAATCCAGCTAGCTCAATGTGTCCTTGCTGCAGGCTTCTCTGAGCTGTCTTCAACTATGGTGAGACGTGCAGAAACACCAGTTTCGGGTTAAAAAGCCTGCATGTGGCAGAATAGAGACCTCCTTGCGCTCAAGCGTGGTGGGCCTCGTCAGTAGACAAGGCAGGTATATTCGAACCCCCTATGGCCACAAGCCACAACCACGAGCCACAGCCACGAGGAAGTTCCAGAAGACTAAGCTTTCGGTGGGTTTAAACTGTTCCGACACCAAGAATTGCAAGACCAATGGCAAATCCCACTCCAGAACAAGGCTACAACCGAGGAATGATCCGTAAACATACCCTTCACCAGATTGGACAAGAGGGGACTGAAAGAAACCGTCATGCCATCACCGACCCTTTACGGGTCTGGCATGTGGCTTTTCTGGCCACAAGCCACAGCCACAGGCCACAGTCACAAGGAAGTTCCAGAAGACTAAGCTTTCGGTTGGGTTTAAACTGTTCCGACACCAAGATTGCAAAAAAGACCAATGGCAAATCCCACTCCGGAACAAGGCTAACTAACCGGGAACGATCCGCAAACATACCTTTCATCTGATTGGACAACAAGAGGGGACTGAAAGAAACCGTCATGCCATCATGAGCCCTTTCCGGGTCTGGCCTGTGGCTTTTCAGTAAAAAAGAAACCTCTTACAGTCAGGACACTAAGTTAAACCCACTCCAGAAAGACGACCTTGAGGAAATTGCCAACCTTGTCAACAGTCTCAGAAATTGCATGGATTGAACTCTATATCGGCACACCATGCATGGTAATCTTATGATGCTCTAGTGAATTTGGCCCTGAACATTGAGCATGGCAGCCTGTTCAGAAAGTCCCACCTCAGTGCACAGTCTGCAGAAATGCATCAGACAGGTTCGGAGCATGGGCGGTGCACTCAACAAACGTGTCGGCTGGAGGACTCTTACCAGGTCCCCTCCCTTTGGAAGATGAATCTGTTCCCTTACAAGCAGATCTATCGGCCTGGGAAACCACAGCTGCCGTGGCCATAATGGGCTACTAGCAGGACCAGGCATTCTCGATACTGCGCCACTCGAGGACTTTTGGGATCATGGCAACTTGGACAAAGCAATGATCAAGCATACACTATCAATCCTGACCGGTCCGCTGCCATGGCGTCCCGTTTGACTGCCAGGGGATCCGGATTCCAAGAGTAGGCCCCTAATATGCACAATCTGACAATTCATGACTGAGGCGAACAGTTTTGGACGGTCGCACCATCTAGAACTATTGTGCGGCAAACTGGGCAAAGTAGAGCGTGCCACCTAACCGACGTCCCTCTGACTTTTGGCTGTTTCTGGGATTAGGGACCCTTCTGGGAGACTGTCCGCAAAACATTGTCCACTCCCGTAACACGGGATGCGATCAGCCCGATGTCCCATTCTCGGCACCACCCGAATAGCCGAAAAACTCTTGCATAGGCTGAGACAGATGATTACCCCCGTTCTTGTTCTGTCGCACCTCAACCGTGGCCACAATAAACGCCCCTCGAAGAAGAGGAGGTTAGCCCCCCGCCCAACTTAAACGCCTCATTGTCAGGGTGTTCGATAGGTCACAGGTAGGCTGAATGGGACTCCTTGCTCATATGAGTGGCAAAGTTCACCATTGAAGTTCTGTGGGTTGGGGTAACCTAGTCCTCCTTGGGGATGAAGGTGGAGTGTTTACCACTACCAACAAGTTTTTTTTATCCGGCCAGCTAAAACACAAATTTGTAACCTAATGTCGGCATCTAATCTGGGACCATCATTTTCTTTCATTAGCGCAAAATAACTGTCACGCACTTACCTTTGGCAGTGGTAGACACGACTCAGTTTTGGAGTAAAGATGGTTGACACCTTATAATATTTTTCTTTTTCCCTCTTATCAAATAGTAATGCCTTAGGCCCTAATACCTCCGGTATTTACAAAACTTCATTTCATCCTTTCATAACCACCCCCAAACCTAGCAAAATCACACATCCTGTATTTTTAACTCAAATAGAAATTGGCTTATTTTAGCAACCATCAGAGAAATCAAGTTCTCGTGATTATTACTTCATTAAGAAAACTTACTATGACGGTCAATGGAGGCCTATTGGGATGTTTTTGATATCACAGAAGGGAAAAGGAGACCTATACCAATCCACCTGTAAATCAAAATCAAAAGTGTCAGAGGCTTTGGTAACTATGACTCCAAGATGTCGTAACCACCCTTTAAAATGGGTTGAGTGGGACGAAGTGTTAAAGTACAATTTCATGCGGATAGGGCAACTAATTTTGGAAATCAAGGAAGGGTGCATCTGGTCGTTTTTTTCCTATGATGCTAATTGTGTGTGTTGACCCCAAAACCTGGTATATACATCTCAGTTGTGCTTTGAACCAATGGTGAGTAGTTATGATCCATGATATGCCTAATAAAGGTCATGACCTTTGACCTGGAATATCTGACCAACGCAGTTGCCAGAAGGCCGGACAATTTTTTTCATAATAATTCACTACAACCCTACAAGATATACAAACGACCTTTTATTAGATTTTTTCAAGGGTGAATTGCATATGGCCTCTACTATTACAGATGCGTGTTCCGATCGTTAAATTGGGACCCCCTGATTTACCCGGAAGTATACGATTTTGATATCATTTCTAAGGGGGGTGCCAGACATGACATCGTCGCA
>JAMKCH010039653.1:0-14666 GCA_023653785.1 Ophioderma brevispina
TCAAAGAATAATTACAGTAGACGCATGTTTAAAATCTCAAACAAAACAGAATACGGAGTTTTTAAAGAGCACTGCATTGTTTCATAATTGTGGTACTTCGGCGAAAAAGTCAAAAAAATTGCATGGTAAGAAGTTGCTCTCTTGCACGGAACGCATCTGAGAACACCCCTGTATATACCGTGATTACCAGGCGAAACAAAAAAATTTATTAACAAAAATACCAAGATCACGCTAACAGCTGGTAGTGTCATGATCATTTGAGGTATTTCACTTGGTCGAATGGGTGGCACACGAGGCTTGCATTACAGCTTTAAACTTAGTGTATAATCTTGTGCACTCCCGTGTATGGGGGGGGGGCGGTTGTATGACCCCTCTGAAAACCACTTTGCCGTGGAAAAGAAGTTATGTTGCACTCCCGTTGGTGTATAAGGGGGTCATGTGACCCCCTGAAAAACCACTTTGTCCCTGGACTTTTTATCAAAACTCTGGTCTTTGAGGGTAGAATCAACACGAACCCACATAATAGGAAAAAATGAAAATCGGCTATACCGATTCAAAATGGAGGTCCATACACCGATGTTCTGACGCCCACAAAATTCTCCGCCGAAATATGAAAAACCATTCGCGAAGACTTGGGCCTGGACCTAATTGGATAAATAAATACATTTACATTCCTGAAATACAAAAAAATACAAGTTACCTCATTATACACTTAATGTGAAACCAGATATACACCGTCGTCGTCCAACATTTTTAAATCCGGATGTGATCTCTCAATAACTCGCACCCTTCTAACAGAATGTTTTAAAAACGTGTTTATGTTGATTTTATATAAAAACGCAGGGAGGTAAATAATATAGAAACGGGTGGGCCATGGACCACCCAGTTAATTATTGGCCCACCCAGTAAATTCAGTCTGCCCATTGACCCAAAAATGACCACCCAGTCATATTATTTGACCCACCCAGTAAATATCTGGCCCAAAAATTTATTGATGAAGTTGCAGTATTTCAGTAATATTATGAATGCTAATAAAATGATCACTGTGCAATTTAAGCAATATCCTGAATAGCAGTGTGTGACTCTACACCTATAAACATTAGGTATTCAGGGTAGTTGGGGTGACAAACTTACTAAAGGCCTATACTTATGAAGTTTGGGGGGGGGGGGCCTTAAAAAATTTTTTAAGGTTTTTGTTTTTTTTTTTTGGTAGATCACCTTTAAAGGACACCAAGACAGGAGGTTATATTTAATGGATTGGAAATATGCTGAAATTCATGCCTGTTGGATGTATAATGAATGAGCGTAAACACGTACATGGCGCGATTTACAGTATTTTATATGAAGGACGTTTCCATTATTATCGGAGTCTCTGATATTAATTCACCCGCCATCTCCCCCACCTTAATTACAAAATTCCTTATTTGTGACACATAGAGAATAAGCTCCGGGTTGAGCTCTATCATCACAGAGTATTATTTACTAGCAATTACCAAGCAAAACTGTGCAAAAAATCTCAAAATATCGGAAAAGTACTTGTTAGAGGAATCGCGGAAATTAAAGTTGCCCACCCAGTAAATTATTTTCCATAATTTGGGTCAATTAATTAAACGGTGGCCCACCCAGTAAATTATTCTTATTTACCTCACTGAAAAACGGTGTGTAAGTGCAGGTAATACCGACGACCGAAGGTACTATCGGACACCGGATATAATTGCCATATTTCCTATACACCAACCAGTAACAAATATGCCGCCATTTTTGTACATTTTATCTTCTTCTACAACAACTAACATGGTGACAATGGTAATACGGCTGAATTTTGCCTAGAAATGACAAAATTTACTCCGGATATGAAATGCGGACCCTGGGTTTTTTTTTGCCTGATGATTGATGTTAAATATTACTTTTGAATAAAGGCCCGTGGTAACCAAATGGACTTTGTCAAGGAGAGCGAGAACTATATGTATTTTTAGCCAAGAGGGTGAGTCGCCAAAATCTCACTAGTGCTTTTTAACTGTACACATACATGTAGTCCAATGGTGGTAGAAGAGCTGCAAATGAAGCGCGTGCATGATAAAGCAGTGCAGGTAATATTGGACACCTATGTATAAACTTAGTTGATTTATGACACCAACAATATTTTATGGCTTAATCACCGTTTCTTTCACATTTAAAAAAAATGTAATTCCCCAGTGGTGTTCGTTATTACATGCACTGCATATTGGACGCAATGGATGACGTCATTATTTGCATATTCGGTCGAATTAGGCTACAAGCGACCTTGATCTTCATTCAAATAAAGTTTAGTGGTGTGGAATAAATGAATCACATTTTGTGTTAACTTTATTCATGTTTATGCAATTATGCAAATGAGCTTAAGGGTCCGGTAGTACTTGCACTTACCTAATCGTTTAATGAAGTTAAAATTCGAGAAATCACACCACGTTTTTAAAAACTTGATTTAAAAGTGTTAAGGAAATATTTCCAAATATTTCTCAGACCCACATATATACATATTACACACACACTGGCAGAATATTGCAACAATGGTAAAAAAACAGATTTCCTACCCAAATTCATTTTCAAATTTTTAGCCATGGGCCTCGTAATACACATAGCGCATTGAATGTTAATTATTTTTCAAACCTATTTTATATTGTTACGGGAGAAATTTTAGTGGTTGTGTGAACTGAGAATGCGATAATGTCCCACAGTCAATGGGCGTATGATAATCACACGTGATTTTCGCAATCATTCTGGATACGTATTCAACAATTCCATAAACAACAGCATTCAAACGCATTATCTATGAAGTATTTCCATTCTTTTACACTCTCTAGAAACGCGGTGCAAGTGGGTTTTAGGTATCAACATGTCTAACATTTGGTCGTCAATGCTAAGCACCAATCCCGTCAATGTCTACACTAGATTTTAAACAACATTTTTAACATGGTGCACCGCGGTTATATTATTAATTATGATTATAACATTATCTTAATTTATACTTTTGCTTCAAGCCTAAACAACACCATCCGTCAAAATTCTCACATAGATTTTAACATTTGTTAAGATATTTCAAATGTTAGAAATATGGTGCAAATGGTGTTTAGAATGGTATTGAGTGGTATACACATTTGGTAGATAAAGTTATAGTACGTGCCACCATTTTCCTATTCTGTTTTATTTAAAAAAAATGTTTATGCAATAGGTCCATATTTCATTCAAATATGATGAAACCATTATGTAATATATGTTAAGAAAAGTACATTTCTGAAAACTATATTTAGAGTTATTAAATAGGGTTGACTATTGTAAAGTGTTGTTATTTCGCCTTTATACGTCCATTGATCATGCTGGATAATCAGAATTGCCAGTTGAGGTATCGCCATATTAGTTGACATGTTAGGCAAAATGTTTCTATTTCTTTTGCAGTAAACACATCTTTTCATTCCCCTTGGGCACAGTACGTTTTGGCGAGACTTGTGTTGTATCAGTACCTCCACCATTATATTCGTCAACCCGCACATAATATAATTTACAAATGGTGCCGTCTCCTGCGTAATCCGTCTGTAAGAGCAATCCTCCAACAATTTCCAGCTCATTCCGCCACGAAATGGACTTTGTCCAAGTTTTGATAACTATTTTTTTCCCATCAGAATCAAATTCTGCAACTCTCTTCGCCTCAATGCCCATTGTCATGTCTCTAATAGGTTGTGAAAGTTCCAGTACTTCAGTTTCTGCCAGTTCATCCTCCGTTCCTCGTTTTAGTACAAACTCTCTCCCGCCGTCAGTTTCTACAGTCAAATGACATCCCAAACTGTAGCGTTCGTTGAATATTTCTTTCGATACACGTATTGACTTCGTATATTCATCACAATTTTCCCGTCTTTCAAGAACCCACACGCCAGAAAGGATCGTTTGACTTTCGATTCCTGCCGTTTTTTATACCGACGAAACAGAAATGGTGCGACAGAAGCGCATATGACACACAGCGGCATCTTCGATGATGATTACGGACTGATTCATGCCAAGCTTAACGATAACAAAGTCATATGCATAGTGATTCGCCATAAAACATCTACTACCGTATGGTTTAGTATTTTATTTTACCCGTAAAAATCACATGTCTACGCAATAGGATTTTATCGACGCATAATTTGCATTGATTTCTCCGTTGATCTTGTTTAGAGGTCGCCCTCGTTTTCATAAAATTGAAGACTTACACACAACCTTTGTCTGATAAACTAAAAAATGCGTTAGGTATAAAATTTAGGTTATATGAATATAGTATTATGTATAGTAATTTAATTCTAAGTGGTAGACCAAAATCCTGCGCTCTCTGCACTAAGGCGTGTGGCAAGCCAGATGCGAAGTTATTTCATAAGCTGCGTTTTTCAACAATAACTGCGTTTTTCGACAATATAGGCCTATCGAGTGAAAATTTTACTTTATCAACTGATAAATTGAGAGGCTTTTTTTCAGAGAAGAAACACCTTGTTTTACAAGTTGTTAAACTAAAAAAGTCTTCAAAGGTGTGCCCTCAAATTTTCCTTCGGGGATATATCTGCTTATGTTCGGATTCTGTGTTGGTATTTACTGTTTTATGTGTTCTAACATGCGATGCACTCTTCCTTTCTCGTCAGTATTACGTAATGTAGCGATTAAGCATCTCGTGTATTGGAATGTGCTGTCTAAATGTATATATGTTCCAGTGTATGATGTGTGAGCCTGGTACACACTGTTAAAAAAGTCGTTTTTTTTTAAATTTTATCTACCATAAAACTCAGTGTATTGCTATCTCTGCTATCATACACCCATTTTATCAAATGAAAAACCTTAGCTTTTCAAGATAGACATGATTACCGAATGAAAAACTAAAGTTTTCGACAAACTTAAGTTTTAATAGAGAAAAGCCTTGTATTTCAGGTTGATAAACTGAGTTTAACGGTGGTAATCACGTTTTTTATTATGAAAAAATGTGTCTTCAGGTGTTAAAATGGTGAACACAGATTCACCCCCAGTTACTGAACTCTGTTTTTCCATTTATAGTAGGATTTTTTATTCCTGTCAGTTCATTAAAAGTTTTTGGGGGCGTGTCGACGATTCCATTTGTTCTGAAAGGTTGTATGCTTTACCCAATCAGTACAATAGAAATTTGATGTCCCGATACCAGAATAAGTATTCGTCTTGTTAAATCCTATTTGCCTTAGATTCAGTCGTATAATAGATTTGAATTCAAATCTAGTATGTTTTAATGTTAACATAATAGAGATTAATTTTAAATCCTAACATTGGCCCCTAGCTACAATTCTAAAGATTAACTTTTAAATCCCTGAAATATAGAGTATACATAATACTTTATCAAATATCACAAGCGCTGACGATATAGTAGAATGTAAAATCAGCAAATTATAAGAAAAACTACAGACCGACAAGTTACTTTAGGGTGTTGAAATCGTAAGACAGTGAGCATGTCACTTGTAGTAACTTTTTACCTAACAATTCCACGATGGGAATGTCTGTCAGCTAAATGAAAATGGCATGAAAGGATCGATAGGATGTCACATGTTAGAGAACTAAACGCCATCAGACAAACGTTTCAATCAAACCTTCTGATAGTAATGTTATATATTAGTGACAGGAGGAGATTTTTTTAGGATATGACTTTCTCTCAAATTTCACTGGATCGATTGTAGACCACCTACCGAGAACGTTTGGAAGGTTTATTGGACAAACAGGTGCAAAAGAAAACTGCAAACCTTGTTTTGAACTTGCCTGCTATCGTAATCGTTCCCCATAGAAAACCATGCTTTGACTTTCTGTCGTGCACGACAGAAACTACTAAATCATCATCTTATTACATAAAGACGGCGTATTCTGCTTATTTACTTCAGGTGTGATCTAATACATTGGTAAGCATTCCAAATATGTAAAAAACATAGGTTCGAGAAAAATTGGGGGCGCTTCTTTCCTGGAAATCTCATGTTTTTCTTTTAAACGTCGACATCACTTTCACTGTATGTATCTGTCGCTTTGTGTTCTGGGCTGCCGCTTCTTTGTGTCGTACTTTTGGCGCGGTTTTTCCTTGCTTGGTCATTCGTTGTCGTACTGTAGAGCGGAACATCGTGCCGTATTTCTCTCCCATCCCACCCAACCCCGATTTCGGTTGGTGTTCATGGTGTTATGGCATTTCCTAGTTTCAGATTGAGAATGTCGTGTTGTAAACGGGGTCGTTCAGTGTTGGTGTGTTAAATGGGTTTTTAGTGTAAAAAGGTAAGTTATTAGGTAGAATCAAGGTGAGTTTGTACATATTGTGCGTTTCCTATACAAAATTAGATAAATTATTGAAATGCCCAACGTCCGTGTAATTCTCCTTCTTTGTTGGTGGTCCTGTGTAATTAAATATTCAATAATCTTCACAAGGTCGAAGCGCATTATTTTTACTACTAGATGCATTGCATTTTATTATTAGACCATATGCTACAACGTATTGAACGCTGAATTGTGTTGTTAATAGATTGGGCGACCGTTCAATAAATAGATTCAATATTCTTCTACGAAATATAACTCACATATTGCTTATTGTGAATAACCGTCCCGTGTACTTGCATACATTTTGTATCATTACATTCTATCTCAATATGATTGGCGGAAACCTTATAAAATTAATCTCCTTCTGGGAATGACTGACATCTTCACATACCGCATTAACCTGTCGAAAACGAAGTCGGTGATACCCCATTCTTATTTTGTAAAATGGGACAACCAAAATCCCTGGTCTTGGGACCTTTAATACTAAGAAGCTTTTGGAATTGGCTGCACCTATTATCCTGTAATCACTGGCCTCCATATGTAATCTTTCTTGTAACATCAACTTTTCCAGATGAATTGGAAGCTGCCAAAGTGACTCCTATTTTTTAAAGGATGGTTGTACAAATCTGTTGTTAACATATAGGCCTATATCTGTTTTTGCCAATTCCTTCAAAAATTTATGGAACGTGCTTTCACAACCCAGCTTTCCCATTTTTTGACTGAAAATAACATTCATGCCAATCTGGTTTTAGACACAAGCCTTCTACTACCACCACTCTCATTAATGTTTCGGACTATCGGCTACATATTAATAATATGAATCAGGGTAAAGTAACAGGTGCCTTATTCCTTGATCTTAAAAAGATGCCTTTGAACACTGTAAACCAAACCTTCTCCTTCAAAACTCAAAAACTATGGTGTCACTGTACTACTCTTGATTGTTCAAATCTTGACTCTAGGGAGAACTCAAGCTGTAAATATTAATTCCACTCCTTCTGATTTTTAGTCAATATCAATATTTGGCATACCAAAATTATCAATCTGGGTCCTTTGTTATTTATAATTTATGTCAACTCTCTTCACTGAATTGTATTATTGCAAATGTGTCATGTACGCTGATGATACACTCTATTGTTTGCTCAATTTTCCGACCAAATCAAATCCTCTCAAAATTGATATGAATGATAACTTGAACTTGCTGATATTGCGCATTGGTTTGAAGCCAACAAGCTTACCTTAAATATCTTAGAAACCAAGTACATGATCTTTTACAAACCCTGGTTTAGCAATTTTCAAAACTTTTCTCTTACTTATTGTAAATGACACTTTGATATATAGAGTCGACAAGTTTTAAGTACTTTGTGTGTCATTTTCGATCCAAACTTTCACTTGGTATAATCATTGATTATATCTCCTCCATGATTTCTAACGCATTGGTGTTATTCGCAGGGTAAGTTTTATCTCCCCCTCAGCTACTCTTTATCTGCTTGCCAATGCCTTGATTCTTCCACACTTTGATTACTGCAGTCCATTGTGGTCAAACTTCATTTTGAACTTAGAAATTCTCTTCAAATTCTTCAAACAAACTTGCCCGTGTGCTACTTTCTGCTGACAATCGGACACCTATTTGTGATATGATGATCAAACCTTGGCTGGGATAAAAATTAAGTGACAGAAGGAGCAAACATATTCTTCTCCTTGTCTTTAAATGTCTTCAAAAGATGCTCCTTCTTCCTCCTTACTTATCATCACCATTTCTTTTACTTCTAAATTCACACCACACCGGCAAATACTCGTAGCCAATCATGTAATCCACTCGTCATACCTACTTGGAGTATCATACCTGGAAAACGGACATCCAATTACATTACAGAGGGCTATCATGTGGAATCAGCTTTCCCAATCCCATAAATTTTTCAGATATGAATTTAACACTTTTAAATCTAATATTGTTTTTTGAAATCTTGTTTTTATGCTTGCTGTTTTATTTATTCGTTTCCAATGATATTGCTGTATCTTTTTCCTTGTATGTTTAGGTATTTTAATGCAACCTGATTGAAAAATCTTATTTTATGCTGCGCTCCATTATTTTTTTCTAACATTATCACATAAATTCACTGTTTGTACATACATGTATAATGTTTTATGAGTTTTTCACTTGTAATTATATAATTATATCAGTGTCTCAATGGAGACCATTTGTATAACCTTATGTAGTTACCCTGAATAAATAAAAGTTTTACTACTACTACTAACTACTACTGAAAGTTTTTTTACTACGCTCCTATTCCATATATTTTTGAATCAGCACCAATGAAAATACCTTATTCAATTTTTGAAGAAAATTCCTGGAAATATTCAAACCAGGCGGCATCCACCTAATCATTATAAAGTACAAATATTTACGCAATGCTTTTATATGATTTAAAATTGTACACCACAACGCCACCTTTTAAGACTTTCGGTTACAAATCCTTATTAACATGTTTAAACAACGCTCAAAGTTAATAGAATACAGAGTAGAACCTCTAAGAGTTATTTTCCGTGTGTTTGTCTTGCTTTTGGTATCTAAGCAAATTCTTGTATCATATTTTCCCATAATAGGCCCTTCTGCTGTAATTTCCTGTCTGGTTTACGGGCAGAAACTACAAAATTAACAAAATTTTGTAAATTTTGTTTGGTATTCTAGCAAATGCGTGTATCATTTTCAACCTTAGGAGTCATTTCCAGTTGTTTGATGATCTTACTTTTTGGTATTCTAAGCAAATGCTTGTATATACTTTCCCATAATAGTCCACTCTGCTGTAACTTCTCTCTGTTTACGGGCAGAAACTACAAGGTATTCTGAGCAAATGCCCTTGTATCATATTTCAACCTTAGGAGATATTTCCAGTGTTTGATCTTGCGTTTTGGTATCTAAAGCAAAGTGCTTGTATCCTCTTTCCCCATAATAGCCACTCTGCCCTGTAACTTATCTCTGTTTCCGGGCAGAAATTATACAACATTTAAAAAATTTTAATTTTGTTTTGGTATTCTGAGCAATACTTGTATCATATTTCCCATAATAGGCCACCTGTCTGTAATTTTCTGTCTGTTTACGGGCAGAAACTACAAAAATTAAAAATTGTATCATTTCTAGCTGCGACGATCGAATTTGCTGATTAGGAAAAACGGTTCAGATTATATAAAAAATGTCAACCGTTTAGTAAGTCCGGTGGGACGATGTTTTGTGGGACCACCAAATGCCCTTTAATGCCTTAGCACATGATTAGTTATGTCCAGTACTTTGATCTCGCATGTGTTTTTCCTGCAACGTACGTCAGCAATACTATGTAGAATTAAGTGGGAAACGTCTCTGTCTTACTTCAAATCTTTTAAGAATGAATTTTAGTAACAAAATGTGTTTTTTTTTTTTAGTTCAACCAAAATTGCTTCCTCTATGAAATCAGTGTCCATAGTAGGTCTTTCTTGATGAACTCATGTCTGAGAACCAGGTCAAAAAGTGAAAATGTTTGTACTGTCTTTTTTTTTCGCTCTCTAATGTATATGCACTGTTCTCAAATTATGTAAAACAAATTCTGGACTTCTTGTTGTTGAAAGGCATTGTACAAAGAATTTGCCTTCACGAGATATTTTGTTGTTTGCTCCTTTATTAAAAATTTGGGTTGCAAGCGATCTATAAACCGTACACTCAGTTGAACCAACTTGAACTTGAGATACCAGGTGGAATCACTTATCAATCTTTCCTTTTTCTTCCGCATTTTTTGTTCCTGACTCAATAAACTGGTTTTCTGTGCTCGTCGTCGCTTCTCTTCTGTTTTTCTGCCTCCTAAATAAATGTACAACTTGACTGTTCATCTTCCAGTATTGTATTTGGTTCATCGTTCACTTCGAATATCTCATACTCCGCCACTCAGTAATCCACACCACGCCCTTATGACAAGAGTATACACCCCTTCAAAACTAGCCTCTCGGTTTTCCTCTTTTTGAAAAAATACATGGACTAAAGGCCCTCAGGTTGGAACAAACCATTGTATCTGTATCTCTTCCCCTCCTGATATCCCACGTTTGATTGTGAAGTTATTTCCCATAACGAACGTCCTGAAGCAATCTATATAAAGACTGTTGAAATGTTCCATTGTATTTTGAGTTTACGTGCGAATTCTTCAAAAGTGATATCCGTTCCTTTAAGATCCATGTTCCCACTAGTAAATGTTCAATGTCTTTACTATGGTGTACGATGCCATTGGGGTCGGGGGTAGGGTGCAACTGCTGCTCGGGGGGAAAATGCACAGATTAAGCCTAGCCTACTCTGACAACATAACTAAGGGCAAATTTTAGATGAACACAACCTATGTCAGTTTCCATAGGTTTAATTTCTCGAAAGGGTGTGATCAGTGTAGGGTGGGTAACGTATAGATGTGATAGCCAATGTTAGTTTCTAGATTTAATCACATCTATACGTACCAGCACTATGACCCTCGAGAAATCAAATCCATTAACAAAGAAATATTGCGGCAACCATATGAACATTAATCAAACAATACACTTCGGATCGTTCGACGCAATAATTAGTACGGCCATTTCTTTCCCGTATAGGCCTTTTTTTTACACCAAGAATGGGCGCATTATCACTTAAACTAGAGTTGATAGAAAGAATCACCATCACACCAAGAATCACTCGTGATACCAGTGAAACGAGCTCTAATGTATTAATCAGATGTTTTTTTTTTTTTTAGTTTCAAGTTTCAAGACTGGCCAGTATTTATAAGTATTTTTTTAAGAAGGGTGGGCCTGCATGCATGATCCTAGCAAACTTATGACGAAGCGAAACTCAATTCGTGCACGCGTCAGGATCAAGTAAACGTGATTGCAACCCGAAAATTTGACGGGCTTCCGATTCCCCATAATTCATAGTACAAATGTTCAGATGACATCACACGAACGCATGCGTCCAAATTCTAAAATGGCGATTTTCATTACTGCAGGAAGACCGCGGCGGACGGCAACATTTACCACCAAAACACCAACCTTTTGCCATAATTTTCAGCATGATAACCTCCTTTTTGTTTCCGTTGATCTTACTCTACACTTCTTATCATTCATTCATGTGAACATTGGCCTTTATGTTTGTTTCAATCACTTCAAAGCACGTTTTGGGTTTGGAAATTTTAGCATTTTTTAACAATTAACTCATTCATATGGCTCATGCGTTTTTTGCGCTAGTGTATGACGTCATCTGGACATTTCTGTTATGAATTATATGAATCCGGTAATCGTGCACTGAATGAATAAATAAGACTCGGAAGAACGTGGCGACATTGTATTACATAAAGACAACATATAAACACGGTCTCGAACCCGGTCACTCTAGCTATCTGGCTGAGAAATGGCACAAGCCATCGACAAGTTACAAACAATAAAAAAACAATTTAAGAGAAATTGGGGGTCGTAGTTTCGTCTATATTTTAAGGTCCCTAGAAATTCAAAATATTGGGTAGGTGATTACATCATTTGGGGTGCCATTGATTTTTCATCAGAGAGTAATAAGAAAATTCCAGGTGGACAGATTGAATCGAATTCATGACACTGACTGAAAATCAATAGTTTCACTACTTATGTCACTTGGTAGTGGTTTCCTTTTTTTCGGCCCTGTTCCATTGAATGGATGTCCCACAAAGACTTGAAGTGGTTCTCATCTCATTTCCTGGGACCTTTAAAGAAAATTTCTGAAGTGGCTTTAACACTATTTGGGGTCTATGTGTTGTTTTGGTTGTTTTTTCCATCATTTTTTAAAGAAATATTAGCACAATTTGAAGAGCGCCCCCAATCTTCAAAATTTGATATTTTTGCACGCTATGTTGAAGTAATTGTCCTAGAAACTAACACCTGCGAACAAGACTGCTAAAAAATGCGTATTTATCATAAAATGGGCGATTTTTGTAATTAAATTGGGAATCCTAGACGTACTTAACGCGAGCTGAAATATGCTTAAGTTTTATGTCCTTCATTATGAAATAGTGCCACCATCAAGAAAATACCTCTAACTTGACTTGCCTGAACAAATAAAACAACTAATAGATGATCGTAAATACGTACATGGCGCAATTTTGCGGCTATTTCATATTGGAAACCGTTTCCAGCAGCCGTTGAATTATAATCGGATCCCGATATAAATTTTCTAGTTACAAAATCCTTCGTTGCGCAAAATATAATTAGGCCATGATACGTTCGTGTTTTTAAAAACGATCTTTTAGTGACTCCAACGCTGGGGATCACTTAATTCTCACTAAAAAATTAAAATATTATGTAAACCAGGAAAAGCTGTATCCCCAAATGAAAAAAGTGCACATTATTTAGAAAAATGGAATAAAATGTCAACTCAATTTACTCCCAGAATGTCAGTGACCAATAGTACACGTAAACTGAAGCGAACAATAGAGCAAGTGATATTCAACAATCAACTACACACTTCAGATCTCTTCTCAAAAGGGTGATGAGGACATTGTTTGCCTACACTGTTAACATACTTACGCTATATCAAGGTGTTATGACTTCGCTGTATTGAGCTCTAGTATCTGTCATAACTTAAAGGGCAACATACTCACTTCGCTCAGATTTTAAAAATGTAGGTCGCTGAGTACCATTGCCTTTCTTGGTAAATTGAATAGAAATTAGGTTAAAGACAATAATTGCGGATCTAAGGTATGCACAAATTAGGTCAGTCATTGCCGTGGATTTCTTCATGAATTTGGTCCATTTACTGTTCTTTCGAAAAAAAAATATTAATCATGATGGTCAAAGTTAATTGAACAAACAGTGAAATCTCAAGATTTATTTATCGCGAACGAGGAAAAAACTTGCCAATGCGGCAAGGACATATCATTCGAATTCTATTCAACTGCGTGCACATTAACAATAGACCAGATGTAAAAGAATGTGAAGGTGTCCCAGGGCCGATTATTGAATATCATTAGCTCCATTGTTCGCTTGAGCCTGTTGAGGTTATGTGTAGTCATTGTCACTGATATTCTGGAAATAAATTGAGTGGCATTTATCATTTTTCTAAATAATGTGAACTCTTTTCATGTGGGGACACAGCTTTTCGTGGTTAAGATAATATTGTTTTAATTTTAGTGAAGGAAATAAGTAAATCCCAGCGTGGAGCGCGAAAAATGTAAATAAAGGCCAAATTGTATTATGTTACCATGCCTAATTGTGAGCTTAACCATTCACAGGTATAGTTTACTAGCCATGTTACCAAGGCAACCGTTTGTACAAATCTCAATTTTTGAAAAAATTGGAGGCGCTCTTCATAAAAATGTGCTATATGCCTTTAATCTCGGCTGAGTGTAACAGCACTTTTTGCATCTCTATTCATTAATTTGTAAAAGGTTGTATTCTAGATATGAAATTAGGTTTAGCTTCAAGGAAGGTTTCGGTGTGGAAACACTTAAATGGAGAATTCATTATGTTAGGCCAATCGACCAGGGATCTCTAATGTGTTCCGTACTATTAATTTTTCCAATTGACTGTTCCAATGTCCAACCTTTAGGTCTCTAATGGTTCTCCAACCAACTCGTACAAAAATAGGCATATGTGTCGAGTACAGCACGCGCCAACGATTTTTGTCATCTTAGATGATCAAACTATAACAAGCTCAGTAATTTAATCGGTTCCTAAAGCCAAAGCTTTAAATGCTTTCTGAGGGCTAATTCTTGCACGATTTTGTAAAAATTTACTTGTCGCACGCTGCTGAACATTTAACTTTAAACCTATACTTCGCCGGCAATCCGGCCTGCGAGCGCCATGACCTGAATCCTTCAAGTGAACTCACGGGCTCATCTCAACGCTAATACAAAATCAATATTTGGGAGCAACGGTCCCCTGCTCCCATTCTGGCTACGCCACTGGAATGCTTTTTCCAACCCGTCCATGGACCCGCACACAAAAACATGGTCACGCCCTTTATTAGTAATAACTCGGCTTTGTTCAGAATTGTTCGGATTACACATCGTAGGTGGTCTGTTCGGTTATGTTAAAACCATTCGTATGAGATTGTAAAAAACCTCGCGTGATTTGGTTACTTGACATTGATTAATTCAATTATGGATGAACTTCTCCCTATTGTCACTAAGGAGATTACCATCAGGAGAGGCGGGCTCTGAGGCGTTTTGAGCGTAGATGGCGCAATTCACGTTCTGATGAGACTATTAATTCGTAATTGTTCAGAAATCAACTCAGAGTAAACTCATTGTTGATGCTAACGTGGCCTTTTTACTGTATAAAATTTCTTGTTGTAATACATAATATTAATAATAACCAATTTTAATATAGCGCTAATCCCCGTA
>JAMKCH010039654.1:0-57905 GCA_023653785.1 Ophioderma brevispina
ACTTTAACCCCTCTTCTCCTGGGGCCACACGCATCAGCAGCGGGTCTCCGGTAGATCATTCATATGCAAAAGTTAGGTTTTTTTCTCTGACTTTTCCAGTACGTAACAGTATGCTAATTAACGGGTAGAGCTGCTGACTGATCTTCGCACTTCTTGACCAAATGGTTGTTTTGCTTTGTGATAAGAACAAATTATATTATAACATATTCAAAATTCAATTTTTAATGATATATTCACGCGATGAAACCTGAACTCTTTACGTTCAATGGGCACCTAATGTAGATAACTTTGTTATCATATTGAATAAACAGAATAAATAAATACATAATAAACAGAATATATTTATATCTAAATCTATATATATTTATGAACGTACACACTACTTTAAACACACATCGAACCTAGAATAGACAGTTTGCGTACCGAGTAGTCGATCCAGAGGGGGCAAATTTCAAAGTCTTCCCGCCAGAGGGGGCAATTTTGGTTAAATCGTCCTGGTGATTTGCTCCATTAAGGCTGAATTGGACAAAATGCGCCGCGAAAATGCGAAATTACTTTAATTTTGCCCAAATTTGGACCGAAATTGGTTTGCAATTCCCCGAAAAAGTGGATAAAAATGCAACATTTTGGCCCATATCGTCCCCGCCGCTTTTTTTCGAGCCAGAGGGGGGCAACTTTCCCCCAACCCTGCCCCCCGCTGGTCGGTACGCCACTGGAATAAGATAAGCATAGATTACTACGTCAAACTATTCAATAATAGCAAACCTATTTGCTGAGTTCTACGCCATATTCACGTGAATCACTCATATGGTTTTTTTTTTGTCTAACGGTTGTGCAGTTAAATCAATAAGTTTTTTGGTGAGATTTACAATAAGGAGTTGATGTTACTGTGTATAAAGGTGATTGTAATTTAAATTCCGGGAAATGAGTGTAACCTGCGCTTTTCCTGTTCAACATTGATCTTACTTATGCCCCGAGTAATAGTGACTCGAGGTCACCCTGACCATGTGAACACAATTTTGAACATCGGGATCTTTAATGACATGTATGATTATTAACAAAATCAGTGACATGAAAAATGATTTATGTTTTAAAGAGTGTCAATTTTCGTGTCACTTTTTCAATTAAAGGGCCATAAATGCAAATAAAATTGATGTGGTTTGTGTCAATTCCTCAAGGAGGGACCAGAAAGCATTAAATATTAGGGTTGGTGATGACATCATTTGTGGTACCATTGAATAATCAGAGAGTAATAGAAAATCCAAGGTGCCTGGGTGTGAATCTATTCATGACCTGACTGATAATCAATATTTTCACATATGTCACTGGTAGTGTATTAATTTTTTCTGGCCCGTTTATTACAATGGAATATCCCACAAAGGATTGGGAGTAGGTTTTTCATCTCCTGGACCTTTAAAGTTTTCGACGATTCTTTCATGCTCGAGCTTATATTTTCTTTTTCCAGGAAAATCAATACGACTTTTGAGACCAAAATGTTTTGTGTGGTGTATCATTACTTTCTTAATCCCTGGTCTGCCAGCCCAGCGCACGATAGTGTTGAAAAAACCCCATGTGCGTTTGCCCGGTTCGAACGGCGACCTTCGTATTACATGCAGGACGCTTTAACCTACTGAAGCTATCAAGCAGGGTTGGTAAGAAGAGCTTAGATATCATCTATATGTTTAGGTCCGAAAGGTTGTCCCTTTCGCTTTCCTAGAAGATAGCATCAGAACTGTAATTTAACATATACTATTTATTTTGTTTTGAGATTTAAACTACTTAGTTCTCCAGGTGACGAGGGTGTATACATTTATTATCTTTCCCTGAGATGGCCAGCGCACGGAGAGTGTTGAAAAAACCCCATTTGCGCTTTGCCGGATTCGAACCTGGCGACCTTCGTATTACATGCAGACGCCGCTCTAACCCGAACTGAGCTATCCAAGCAGGGTTGGTAGAAATCGATAGATATCATCTATAAGGTGTTTAAGTTCGAGGAGGTGTCTTCGCTTTCCTAGCGGATAGCATCAGAACTGTAATATTTAACATAACCGATTATATTTTTTTGTTGTTTGGAGATTTAAACTACTTAGTTCTCCAGGTAGACAAGGGTGTATCATTTATTGAATCTTTCCTGGAGATGGCCAGCCGCACGATAGTGTTTGAAAAAAACCCCATGTGCGCTTGGCCGGATTCGAACCGGCCACCTTCGTATTACATGCACGACCTCGAACCGACTGAGATATCCGCCGTGTATAAGGAAGAAATTCGATTGGCCTTCATCAGATTTTAATCCATTCTTTGATGTAAATCAGTAACCTATGAATTTACAGTATTGAAACGTATGCCATATAGACGTTGTATTTTAAGAGGAGGAATATGATTGGACAAAATCATGCATTGATATTTGTCATTGCACGATGCATATGTTAATGAGCGTAAGTCGGTGTGTTTAGAACGTTTACGGGCAATGGTTGGATTAATTCATTTTACGGGCGGGTATGTGCACATCTTTTCGTTAGAAACCTCCATTGCATTCGATTTCATGACGTATTCAATTTTTGTAAGAATGTGGGCTGTTGCTGTAATACCGTTTATGAATTGCACTCAAAGCTAAAATATTCAAGCCATTAACTCTATTGTATAGGATTTATATATCCCATTCATATATTGTCCTAATTGTATAACGAGATAATAAGTCCTGATTGACACCCATCATTAAAGTCTGACTCAGAGTTTCGAATATTTTTTTTTGTGTAATAATGAAAAATAGTCAACTAGAACTAAAGATAGTAACCTAAAATGCACAATTCCGAATTTGAGATGAATCGGATATTTTCGTTTTGATGCAGTAACATTTGTGTGTTGCATTCCGCCCCATAGGAATACTGTGTATAACAAAAATTCCGGATCCGGAATTTTAACAAAGTTGTGAATTTTCCTTATTGAGGAATTCGATTTAAGCTTAGCAATTTCACACAGTGATTAGTAATGGACAAGCATTATGTACATGTAAAAAACCCGATTTTTTGGAAAATTGGAGGGCGCCCTCCTCAAGGAAATCTCGGAGTCGGGCCCTTTAAATTTAGATTTAACCAATGCATTTAATCCTTCCTGGTTAAGTAGCAAGTAAACAAAGAGTCCCTAGGCACTTCACGCACGGAAGGCACAAACTTAATACATTCCGTCGAATGATTTCTTTTCTGTCTTTCGTTTTTGGATTATGATTAAGTGCATTGCACAAGGTGCAGTGGACGCTTATGAATTGAAGACATGTATGTACATTAATGTCCCTAATTAGCCAAGGTCATTGTAATCGTTCCACATGAATTAGTTTCAAACACGTCACGGTGATTAACGGCAGTTGCTGTAATGGTAAGCCGGTCTAAAATAAATCACTAAAGACTGCACGGAATAAAATCTAGAAACCCTTCAACTCTATTCAGACTCCTATTGATTATTTCGTACTCACATTACATGAATGTAGTACCACCCTCTAACTTAACTAGATTTCAAAATTAAAGTGAGACTCCATGCATATTTCGATATGGGGGATATTGATATGGGGTTCAATCCCGGGCCATGCGGAGACTAGGCCTTTGTTTGCATTACAAAACATAATTGTGTCCATGGTACTAAGCTAATGTACAGAATGTACGGAAAGTGATGCATTCAGTTCTAACAATGATCTGGTTGGCCCAGATGTCTCTAAGCTCTTAATACAAGGTTGGGCCATTTTTGATGACCCAATTTAAACTTTGTTGTGTTATGTGTTCATTGATAGTAAGAATGCATTATTTTCTCCAATGCTGTGATAAGGCATGAGGTTTTGCATTGTCAAGGTAAAGATATGTTCACATAACAACGTTTAAGGAAATATTGCTGGTGTTTTCATCCGATACTTCAATTGAAAAAGCCAATCTATCTTAGATGTGAATAATGTATTTTAGGTCAACATTATGAATAGCTACATGAAACCTCTTTACCTGTGGCCATTAAAGTAATCCTCGTACCTCTCACGTGAATGGACAACCTAAACTTTTAATGATGTCCCTCACTTCTATTTTGAAATGTACTATATTATAAAACCCGTAGCCCGTAAACTAAAGGTCGAAACCTTACAAACTATACCATTTTCCGATCTTATAATGAGACAAATCCATTGGGTGTACATTTAAACCCCATTTGACTTGATTCAAATTTACCCCTGTCTAATTTTACCCCTTATTTTACAATGTTTCCCACATTTCCCCCAGAGTTTGACCGAAAATTCTGGTTCAGCACCCTTCAAACTATAGAAAAACTCTTAAAAACCTTCTTATCCCAAACTCCTAGAATTAGGGTTTCTCATTTATAACCCGACTAATATCGAAAGCTGAAGCTGCAAATTGTAATGCGTCAAGGACCTGTAGAACCTTGCCGTCTTGAGCTGCTTGACACACACTTGAGCTGTAAAATCCTCAATTCCCTTGGCAACAGCTCAGTAGCTTTCCATTCACCAATGTATTTAAAAATATCCGCCTGGTTTGTGGGTATAATATATGACACCCAGACCACACAAGGTCAGTTTTATGCCAATGTGTGTACAAGTACAACCTATTGACTGTGTCCTTGGGGATGAGCATATTGTAACTTTCATAGTGAAAAACGTTATCTTCAGAACTGCTCCAAGAAGACGTACTAAAGAAAATTACCACAGTCATGTTATCGTGGGATTTTAGAGGTAAAAGCTACTACTTTTTTAAATTTTCGTTGTGTAAGCGCATCGGCGTAGAACTACAACGCCTTTGGACTTCTGCTTTCAGATAAACGCAACAAAGAAGTAACGTGTAGAGTAAATGAGATCTTTAATATTAAGGATATTGTTGTGTAGTATTATTATCAACAATTGCAATGGTGTTTTGGGGATATTCCAAATGGATATTCTAGAACCAATTATTCAGATCAACAAGATAAACATATTGTTACAAAATAAGTAAGATATTTGACCATAAGGCGTCAATTCTTTGTTTTTAAAGGATATTTCTGGCCTTGGTGAATACACACAGTGAAAAAAGTGAAGGTAGGGGGACTGAGAAGGGCGGGCGGTCGCTATGCAACGGTAGGCGCTCGAATCAAAGAAATAATAACATCTTTGTGATCCAATTGAACAAAAACTTACGATGGACGTTTGGACTACAAGCCGTACGCGTAGTCTTTATCAACACTTTTGGACTGTGATGATTTGCTAGATACTGCTAATGAACGCTATGGTGGTTCTTAGCAACCGTCTAGGATTTTCCAGTTAAATTGTTAACTGGCGTTTTTGTTTTGCTCTGTCTGCAGTAGGTCGACAAAAATGGGTAGACGTTTCATATAGAAGTCCCGTGGATGCAAATGAGGTATTGCCCTTCATTCCGTCAAGCACAACATCACAACGTCATACGGCGCATGGCGGAATCAATTGTAATACCGTACCTCATTTGCGTCAATGGGACTTCTATATGAAAAATATGAAAATATATGAAAAAAGGTGAGAAAATGATTGTCGCGATTCTTGGTGTTCCCCTCTCTTTTTATTTCTATAGTTTCTTTAATCCACCTTTTGTGTTGGTCTTGTTCTGTACCTATGATCTCAGCCTTTGCCTACCAGATGACATGATTCTGGTCTGCTACAATGATCTATTATTGCTGACTTATAGGTAGTGGATTGTGACGCTTTCCTCCCCCTCTGGTGGTCATTTCTCACTTTCTCGGGCTGTCTACTTTGTGGTGTGCAGGAAGTGTTCCAAACGTTCCACTCGTTTCTCAAAGGTAACTAAGCTGGCTTTTACATGGTAGTCATAAAGGACGAGAGATGTTGTTGGGGTTCCTGTTGTCTTTAGGGAGGAGCAGTGGATTAAGCTTAGTAGTTTGGATTTCATAAAAGGTAAAGATTTTAAGTCGTCTCAGACAAGTCCAGACGAGTTCTTTGCTCTTGTTGTTTGCTTCCTTTTTCCATTGTTCTGCTTTTGCTTGGAGCTGACATTTATGTTTGTCTGTGCCAAATGACCACTTCGGGTAGCCGCCAAAAAGTGGCAAAGGCATCCTGGCATTTTCTTTTCTTTTCCTTTATCTTATTGGTCAGTAAACTTTGTGGCCCTTCCTATTAACTTATCAGGCATATCAGACAGATCGCCTCGGAGAGGAGCACGTGAAATAAGTTTTCGGCAATGTGACAGATACCTCAAAATGACTTACATTCAGCTTATTCCGTTGTCAATACTTAATGGACAAGTACGCGTTATTAAAAGTTTAAAAACTACGGAAATTAGGGCATAAACGTTCATACCCAAAATACTATGAATGAACCCCGTCATTGTATACCGGACTTTTTACTATTACTTACAAAAGTAAATCATTATATATCAAATTCAGTATGAAAAAATTGCATGATTTTTGACCACTTATGGCGGGTCGTCACGGCAGCAATGAAAAACGCGTTGTTTTATACAGGTCACGTGAACGCGTATTGACGTACGCCGATACATACGAGGTATAATGAATACTAGTGGATATATGTCTTCGTATTTCTGCGATTTTATGATGGGAGTGGATTTTTAAACCAAAGACTTTTTGGGGGAAATGGAATAATACACTGTAAAAACGCTCGATTAAAAACGAAACCAGCTCACTTCTTTTAACAGCCTTAGGCAAAATCTGTGGTTATGGGTACCGGCACCACAGTGCTTAAGGTTACTTAAAGTTGAGCAAAATTGTAGTCATCAGATGGCATGTTTTTTATTATTTCGTGGGTTTTGGGTTTTTAAAAAAAATATTTAACAGTGTTCAAAGGTATGGATTATTTCATAAGGGGACTGGTTAACCAAATATTACCTCTGGATAAAACTCTATAAGTGTTATGTACTTAACCCTGAACATATGTGCTTATTTTATCCAAACCAAATGGTTATTCTTGCCAAACATGACCCGTTCCAATTGCTTATCAGTCCCAAAGATCGTGCCAGGCAGCCAGGCTCAAAAGATTCACCATTTGCATAGAATTTATTTTGCTTAGTTTTTAAAAAAAGGCTGGGGTATGGGAATTACCAATGGAGAAATGTTCAACATATTATTTTAGGTTTAGTTATGGCGGCCATGGCATCAGCCTCCATATAACCATGATAAAGCTACTTGGTAGGATTGTTTTTTAAACAGAGTATTAAGCTAACTAGGAAACTACAATAATCCGAAGATGAAAAACAGTGAAAATCATGAAAATTATTGGTTTCTTCCCCTAGATGTACACAATGACGTGTTAGGGAGGGTTCGGTGCAATTAACAAAATGCGAAACGCGCATTTCTTTTGTTCGATCGCTCGCCAAAATAATTCCATATTCCAAGAACAGGTACACGCTTAGTGCGTATGGGTATCACCGAGCTATATTTAATAACTAGAGTGGCGACTAGCCCGACTCGAATGAAGCCGTGCGTAGTTGTGTTGACGCACCTACCGCAGAGAGGATATGTCCCGGCATTCCCGAGCGATTTTGGGGTAAATTCAATGAGCTAGAATATAAACCAAGAGGCGAATCGCGTGTATGTGGAATAGCCCCAAGACCGTACCCGATTTCTCTCATACACAGCGCGCCGTGGTTGTTGCTGCATAAGCACGCGAGTGTCGTCACTGTTGAGGCGCAAGCACACGCACCTACAAATCTGTGCGTCACGGTCTTATGTTATCAGTGTTGCGTTCCCAGTATTCCTTGTCTGATCGGCCGATTTTTAGGCAATAATTATCGAAAACCAATCGATGGAGAAACCATGCATCTAAAGATTCCTGCCATTCCTAATGCACAAAAAGTTCTCCCGAGACCCCTGTAAATTTTGCTTAGGAAAAGAGATATTGAGTCAAGTGATAGCATGTGGCATCAGTGTTATTGTTGTTTTTCACCCGCTTAGTGTGACAACGTAAAATACGGCGTGTCTCATAAATATGCATAAGGACTTTCCACATTACGACGATATGTAAACCAAATATGGTGTGCCCAAAACTATGTTTTAATGAAGTGCGATGCTCATTAGAATACTTTTGGGCACCTTGGTTTTGGTTACGCGTTGTGGAGAATCAGCTGGTCATCTGTTTATAAGTCATGGGTAAATTTGGGGTATGGTCTCAGCAGTGCGATTTGGACGAGCAAATGGCAGCATAAATAGTACGCAAAACAGTTTATGGTGCGTGGATTTCGATGTTTGCACATAGCTTTGTTTTTATTTTTCAGGCGTGCTTTTATGTTTCACTTGAACTTGAACATTGGAAATAATTCCTTCTTCACTTTATTCATGCATTTCGCCTTCTTTATTTCAATCTTTACTCTAATGCATTTGTTTCTTCTTTCAAGTTTTCTAATCTGTGTTTTTAGTTCTTCTTTCAAGTTTTCTTTCTTGTTTGTAGTTCTTTCTTTCAAGTTTTCTTTCTGTTTATAGTCTTTCTTTCAAGTTTCGTCCTTGTTTTTAATTCTTTTTTCAAGTTTTCTTTCTTTCTGTAAAGTTTTCTCTCTTTAGTTTTCTTCAGTTGTCTTTCTTTGTGTTTAGTTCTTTCTTTCTTTTTGTGTTTTCTTTCTTTTAGGTTTTTTTCTTATTTGTTTTCTCTCTCTTTAGTTTTCTTTCGATTTAAGTTTTCTTTTTCGTTTTTTCTTTTTTTAGGCTTTATTTCCTTTTCTTTCTTTTTATTTTCTTTCCTTGTCTTTATTCCTTATTTCTCTTCTCATTTCATTTTCTTCTTTCTTGTTTCACGTAGTAGTTTATTGTGTTATCCAAAAATCAAACTATCAAATTACCAAACAACAGAGACTTGCAGACACACTGAGTAGGACCAGCAGATAAAATACTCATGAATTTATATAACTTTGAGAAGGCAAGGACGAGCCAAGAATATTGGGTTTTGTTTCCGAAATTGTCCATATGCTACAATTGAGAAAGAAAAACAAATGATAGATCCAGACCAGACGTTGAAAATTAAATAGGACGTATACACGGTGAGAAGAAATTTGAGCACAGGACAAAAAATCACATTGGAATGTGGTCAGATTTATTGATCATAAACAATAAATAAATCATAACATTTTGAGTCAATATCGCATGAAAAATAATTTCATCTAACTTGAACCAACAATTAATCAGAATATGCCAGGAATGTTTTCAGTTGTAACAAATTTTTTTTCCCGTTCCTATTGTTTACTTCTTAAAATGTTATTGCTTATTTTCTTTTCTCGTTTTAGTTCTATTTTGATTTTGTTCTTTGTCTGGCTTTTTTTACCCATTTCGTTTTTTTTTCATTCCCTCTTAATTTCGTTCTATTTCCATCTCTATATGTTTTGTTTTAAATTAAGTAATTTTTACGGTCGGCAAAAAAATCAGTAAAGAAAAGAAAAGATTGAATCTTTTATTCTTATTTTGTATTACTGATTTTCGCATTTGTTTATGATTTATTTTCTATAACCGTATTCAAGTAACTATTGTCACAATCTTGGTTTTCAATTGTCACTCATTTTATTCTTACTTCAGTTTATTTCTGTGTTGGGTCTACTTTGTCTTGATACAAGACCTTCTTTTTGAAGTGCAGCCTATAAGAAAGACGGTGTAAATCCAGAATTATAGCGCTGAGCCAAAATTAAAGGGGAATTGAGAAAGATGATCAGGAAACGGAATTATCCTTCCTTTCGTTTGTGTTTGTGGTTTTGTACATATTAAAACACAGACAAACAAACATAAAGAAACAAAAAAACACGTGTATTTGCCCAAGGACGCAGCGAGTACAATTTGCGGAGCGCCGAACGTTTTTTTTTAGGGCGATGAAAAATAGGCACGCTGTCAGCCATTTTTGTTTTTTCAACTGGGCTTCAAAAAACCATTGTACGCGCGCGGGGACTACCGGCCCCTGACGGTTATCCCAAACTAGGCCATTTTATTAAAATGGAATGGCATCAACTTGCATCTGGACCTTCATATTACCAAATCTAGGCTTTGTAAAATATTAATCTGAATACAACGTGCTATATATTATGCATCCAGTATCCAATGGAGTAGGAGCAACAACTACCCTCATGCTCAGGACAGGGACCGTTTTATATGGTACACGCCCTCATTTTTATCTCCATGATGCTGGATTGGTATTGTGGGATTTCCGTGTCATGTAGAACAAAAATCCTAAAAAGGAAAGGGGGCGCCCCAAGGAGTGAGTCTTGTTTGGATTTGTTCGATGTGGTTGGGAAATACTTTTGTAGAAAAGAAAACGGTTAGATAGACAACAAACTCAGATTGAATTCGCCAAGTTTTATTGCAACTTTTTAGTACAAAGTGTTTGAAATAAAGTATAAAAAATTTGTTTATTATAATTTATATATTGAAAATTAAAAGGAAATATATGAACAGTTTTAGTTGTTGGTGAAAGGTTTTGAAAGTTGCAATTTGATGAGGGCCAAATACCAAATTAAGCGTATTATAGGGAAATTATAAGGAAATTAGGAAAGCTTTATTTTTGTAGCCAAATACAAGGGTAGTAAAAGAAAATGTTAAGTGTTACACAAATGAACTATTACTAAGGAAAATACTGAGTGTTTATTAATCTTATGTTGCACTTATAAGAATGGTAAATGGTTTAGTTCAGCATTTTAGGGAGTGGGATTTGTTTATGAGGGCATGTTTGGCAGAAACAGCTGATGGGGTGGATTTTGAGAGTTGCATTTTGTTGTGGTCAATGATAGGTTTAAAATGGACCCGTGCCCTTGATAGGGACCCTTGACTTCAGAAATCAGAAAACAAATGAGGGTGTGCTTGTAAACATAAATGGAGTTTGGTTTAATTGATAGCATAGGGCCAATAAGAGTCAATGTATTACATTATCAGCTTATTTTACAACTGACTTCACAAGACATTGGACTGGTATGAGGCTTTTGGACCTTATTAACAAATGGGGTATCCTATGTTACACCTTTGATTTTATAAACGAATTAAAATTGCATAAAAATCAATGACCTTGTTCAATTTTCACAAATTTGAAAGGTTAATAAGAGTAACAGTACAGGTGAGACTTCAATCATTACATTAAAATGTTGCCCATAAGTATATTTTGCTAAATATGGCCTAATTTGCATAAATTTGACGATATCTGCGTTTTCTGCGACTATCTGGTGAAATTTGACCACAAATAAATGTATTAAAAAAAAGAAGGCCTAGTTTAAGTTTCACCAATTTGAAGTGTTATTTGACTTATGATCCAAGTGGGCTTAATATAAATAAAATGTTGAGACCCAAGGACTCTTTATAATAATGTTGCATAATTAGAGCTAATTGAATAAAATGGTTAAAGAAAGGAGCCTGTTCATTTTTACGCCAAATCGGGCATACCCGGGCCCCCAAAACAACTTAGACTTTCGCGGTTCTTCGGGCTTTCGTGGTTTGCGGCGGGGGTACCAAGGTTAGGGTTGGTTTGGTTTTGTGCGGAACAACACCAGGGTTCCAGATTATACCGGGTGTTTGCCATCCCCCTTCCACCAACCAACCCATCCAATTCAGTTCCAACTCATTTTCACCAATTAAAAAAATTTAAAAAAAATTAAACTTAAAAGAACAATATATTTAATTATTTTTATAAAATTGAGTGTATATTTTGTTTTTTTGATCATTTCTCCACTTTTTTGCTTTTGTTTGTGATTAATTTGTTAATCTTATTTTATTTTGGGTCCTTTTGTGGCACAGTTCTGATTTTTTATTTTTATAATTGTTTAAAAAACATTTTCTTGCGTATTTCTTTTCTTTAATGTATTTTGTCATTTTTTTTTATTTTTTAATATTCGGGTTTTATTTCATTCAAATTCTTTGGGGTATTACGTTAGTTTAATCCTTGTCATGATTTTGCCCATTTTAATGCTTATTTTATGGTTTACTTAATTTTTTTCGTATGCTTGTCGTAATATTTTGATTCTTTCTTATTTCTTTTTAAACTTTTAATTACTTACTAACGTTCGTATTTATGCTCAATTTGTCATTATTTATTATTGCTGTTTTTATTTTATTAGTTTTTACTACACCACGCCACATCTTTCCTGAACAAAACTCCTTGCTTTCATCTTTTATCAACGTGTATTTTAGTTTGGCATTTTGTTATTATTTTTACATTTATTTTTGTTTATTAACTTTTGTTATTATTTGGTTAAAAGTCATATTTTTGCAAATCTTAAATACAGATCATAACTTTCTGCTTCTCATAATATCAGGCATGTCGTTCTGATCATTTTAACATATTTTTTGTGGCTGAGGGGTTTAATTAGTGGTTAATAATGACATTTTAAATATCCCTAGCATGCTCCTGTCATACTCTCGATCGATCTTACAATTGCATCTTGAAAAATTGTTGATTTTTTTGAAGGAAATATTACTTAAAAGTAAAACTTTAAAGTCTGGTGTTAGATCTATAAATTCAGTTTAGACCCCATCTTAGACCAGACTAAACATTTTATGAATCCTTGAAAATAATGATAATGAAATAGTGACCTCCTTTTTTCGCACAGTCAACCGGACCATAACAATCATTCCATTTTTATTTTTAATTTTGTATTTTGTATTTTATTTTATATTTAAATTATTTTCTTTGTTTTCCATTGTAATTTTTTTGTCAGTAACTTTTGTTATTAATTTAAAGTTGCTTATATTATTGTAGTATTTTTAATTAATTTTAAGTTAATATTGTTTTTCTTTTAAAATCTTATTGTTATTTGTCTTTTCTTTTTTGATTTGTAATTTAGGCGTTTTCTTTTTTCACTCATTTAATATGTTGTTCTTTAAATCTTATTTTGTTCCGTCTTTTCTTTTTTATTTGTCATTTAGCGTTTTTCTATTTTTCACTCATTGTTCAATTGTTTAATTCTTTTGAATTTTTAATTTGGTATTTCTATTTATATTTAAATTTATTTTCTTTTGTTTCCATTGTACTTTGTTTGTTCATTAACTTTTGTTATTAATTATTTGCTTTTATATTTTATGTATTTTTGATTATTTTAAGTTAATATTGTTTTTCTTTTAAAATCTGATTGTTATTTGTCTTTTCTTTTTACTTGTAATTTAGCGTTTTCTTTTTTCACTCATTGTTCAATTGTTTAATTCTTTTGAATTTTTTATTTTGTATTTTATAATGTTTAAAATTTATTTTCTTTTGTTTCCGTTTTCTAATTTTGTCAGTTGTCATTATTATTATTTTTCATTTAGGCATACTTCTTCCCAACTTCGTGATTCAATTTAATCTGTGTAGGTTGTTAAAAAAAAAGAAAAAAGGGGGAAAAGGTAGAACAAAAGCAGAAAAAAAACAACGGCACATCTTTCCTTGGTAACAACAGCTCCAACAAGAACAAACTACATAACAACATGAAATCAACTCCTTGACCGATTTCGAAACCGGACCACGGGGGGAAAATAATCCATGCGTGTAAGCGCCTTGACCGCGGTCCACAGAGAAATTACTCACTTTGCTCATTGATCACAAGGTTAGGCTAATACTCGCTCCGAGTCACAATTGACATGACCCAATATTGCGTGTTACGTGTAGGATTCCATCTAGAGTGTTTTGAAAATATTCCTTAAATTTCGCAAGGCAAAATGGAACTTCTTCTTGATTAATCCTACCCGAAAGAAATTAATTTTTAGGTCTCGGGTAATCCCTAGCAACGCCTCTATATTTTCCACCATATTTGGAACATCCGCTCATGTAACATATATCGTGATGTTACGTAGAATCCAATTTGGCTACAGTTTCCTACGCGGTCGGAAATGTGTAGTCCGTTCCAGACTGGGAAAGATATTATATTAGTCCTACCGTTATCTCCGGAAAACGAAGGGGTTCTATGGAAGATTTTTGCATCAGAGGTCTCGTTACTATGTTTTGTTTTGAATATGTATCGTAATTGGGGTCTGACACTATAGAACCTAGTCGAGAAAATTGAACGTTTTTTGTCAGTTTACTTCGGTGCTCGCAAACCACGGAAAAGTAAGGCACACAATCGCTGACGGGGCCGCATCCCTTGTACTTTACCTGACTCGCCGGACAGTTTCAAAGCCAAGCTAATAGTGCGCCCACTCTTGGTGGCGCCCGTAAGCGCCCCAAAAAGCGTCGTAGTCCGTCACCACATCCAGCCAAGTATCAGAAATGTGTTCAGAAAAAAATGTATCTGGGCATTTTTGTTACAAGTGGCACACCATGTCAGATCAACTGCTCATATGGTATAGTTTTTCATAGATTTGTTGCCAAAACTACGAGTTATTTTTTTTTCCTTTTTTGGTCCAAACAGATATATTTTGGCCAGAAAATCACAAAATATGATTTTTGAGATTTTGATGTATTTGATATCTTCAAACAGCTTTATCATAAAATTACCACTTTTAAGTACTTTGACTATATTTCGTCTTGACATAACAATTAAAGATAATTAAAATAAAGAAAATAAAAGCATTCCATAGCAGTTTAAGGTCATTTTTCCAAAATATTTTTTATTTGAACTTATGATTGCACATACACATGTTTAAAGTAAGCACAAAGCATCAAAAACACATTAAAACGTTCTGTTTGACTATAAGTGTGACTGCTTTTACTTTTAATAGAAATACAGTAGTGATAACTTTAAAGGGGACAATCTAGGAATGTTACAATGATTGCTGTATCATTGATGAACATTCACTAGTGATTTTGGCCCGAAATTGGATTTTTTTTTCTTTTTCCTCCTGATTTCACTGTATTGTTAACTATAAGACATGTAGTTTTAGATGAAAATCAGTTTTAAGCAATATGGGGCTATAATTTTAAGTCATAATTAACAAATTGAGATGTAGTAAAAATAAAGGAAAGAAAAGCTTTCCAGGGCATTTAAGGTCATTTTTTCAGGCATAACGTATATTTTGAACCAATGATTGTACAAAATGTTTAAGTAACACAAAAATCATCAAACATGTTAAAACTGTTTTGACTGACCTAACATATAATGCCTTCACTTTTAATATAGAAATAAAGCTGCATAGTTTTCACATGTACGGAAACCATATTGGACCTCACACATTTATTTTGATTTTGCTAAATCCATTGCATTCACTGACTCTTTTCTAATTATAATTCTATCTCGATTTTTGATAAAAAAAGGTCTTTACAAATACATAGTCCAAAACT
Source organism: Ophioderma brevispina (assembly GCA_023653785.1). Classification (NCBI taxonomy): domain Eukaryota; kingdom Metazoa; phylum Echinodermata; class Ophiuroidea; order Amphilepidida; family Ophiodermatidae; genus Ophioderma; species Ophioderma brevispina. The sequence continues at coordinate 15,167 of JAMKCH010039654.1, forward strand.
TTGTCTTTGTGTTCCTAATTTCAGATGATCTGTAGGACACCAAGAAGTTACCCACTGGAAAGTTCGACGACCCCTGACTGCGCACGCATCGGGGGCGATGATCTAGAAATACTGACTTCTGGATCATTTTGGTATGCTCTTTCCACCGGGTTGACTCCACGGGCGGGAGAGCGAACACCGTGAGCCCCGTCCTGGGCGGCGCAGCGGCCCGGACAGGGGGGAGCGTCAGGCTTGAATGGTAAGTATACGGAGATTATGGTGATATGACTCTCCTCCGGGGGAGAGGGGAATCACCTACATCTCCTAGTACGTTCCCATTCAAGCCTGACTAATGCCACAGATTGCAACTGGTAGAGTCAACCCGGATACCAGAGTGCTCGGGCCATAAGGCAAGCTGAGCTATGGTGATATGGTCTCGCCGGGAGAAGGTTGAACAAACCAATAATAGAATAGTTGCACTTACCGACTTCAATGGGTAAAGTGCTACTGGGAACTGTGGCGACTGGAAGATGTGGAGGCTTGCTGTGATGACGAGGAAGCTGATGATAGGATCCTAGCTGCCGTCGGAGATAAACTTGTTGGAATGTAGAAGGACAAGCCCATCCCATAGCGTCCATGACATCTTGTATAGAAGCTCCCCGGTAGGAGGCCCAAGCAGCCGCCTGAGATCTTACGTCGTGAGCTCCTATGTGCGTCCCCGTCAGACGAACCTCCGAACTAGCTAGGCTCTCCTTTATGACTGCCGCGATCCATCTGGCTAATGTCGTCTTGGAGGCCGGGCGAAATGGCTTCTGAGTTGTGAGGAAAAGCTGGTCGTGAGCCCCCCTATAGGGTTGAGTCTTGCTGAGGTAAAACTTCAAGGCTCTAACTGGACACCAGGGTCCTTCATCGCTGGAACCTGAAGCTTGTCGGAGATCTGGGAGAATGATCGGCTGTGGAGTGAAGCTGAGAGATTGATTCTTGGCCAGGCAACCTGATCGGGGAAGAAGGCGAGCGGCGTTCCCTGTGAAGGTGAGGTGATTCTCTGCTGTAGACAGAGCATGGATATCTGATACTCTCCTGCCTGTTGCGGCGACAAGGAAGAGAGTCTTTTTGGTGGTGTCCGCTAGAGACGCCTGGTGAAGAGGCTCATAAGGAGGCCTGTTGAGATGCTGGAGGACTGTTGGCAGGTCCCATGCTGGTACCAGAGAGCGATCAGGCGGCCGTCGATGTAGCATTTTCTTGATGAGGTCATAAAGCGCTGGCGAGTTACACACGGTGATGCCTCCGCCAAACCCCAGATGAATGGCTCATACTGCCGTACGGCAACTCCTGACTGTGCGTGGGTTGGCTCCATCTTCGAACACCTGCATCAGGAAGTCCGCCACCTCCTTTAGAGTTGCTCGCAGAGGGTCCACTTGGTGATCCCTGCACCAGTTCCGGTACTTGACCAGTCTGGAATTATAAGTCATCCTTGTTGTAGGTTTCCTTGCCTCTTCCGCCAGACGGGCAGCTTGGAGCGAAAGGCCTGCTGCTCTGTAGGACTCGATGAAATTGGCCATGCAGTCAGGTTGATCGCCTTCAGAGGCTCCATCGGAAGGAGACCCCCGGAGAGTCTTGACCAGGTCCTTCCTCATTGGAAGAGTCAACGGGTTGGCGTACAGCAGCGACAGGAGTCTTGGAACCACGGTTGCCGAGGCCAATTCGGCACACCAGAATCATGCGGCAGTTGCTTGTCCTGGTGAACTTGAGAAGAACTCGAGGAACTAGGGCGATCGGAGGGAAGGCGTATACTGTGACTCCGTCCCACTCCATTGTCATGGCGTCCTGGTGAAGGGCCGCTGGGTCCCTGGCCCACGAGCAGTATGTCGGGAGCTGGGGGCGTTGAGTCGGTTTGCGAACAGGGGTCCACGTGGGGTGTTCCAGCCTGTTGAAACCTATTCTGCGTATCTTGGGGTTGAGGTGTCCACCCCACCGACACCCGGACTCTCGAGCGGGCTCTGCCAGGGTGTTGTCTTCCCTGGGAATGTGAACGGCTGTCAGGGTGATCCGTTGACGGAGACACCACTCCAGGACTATGAGGGGGGGGGGGGGGGGGGGGGGGGGGGTCTGTAGGCACAGGGAGGCGACCCTGGTTCCTCCATGCTTGTTTATGTGGGGACGACCGACATGTTGTCGCACTGGACGAGGACTTGACTTGCCTTGACTAGATGGAGAGTATGTCTCAGCGCCAGATGACCTGCCCACAGCTCCACGTGTTGATGTGATGCTTTCAAACATCCTTGTCCAAGTCTTTGACTCGTCCGTCGTGAGAATGAAAAGATGCTGTAGTTTTACAGTAACAATATGTTTTATACAATGCATAAATAATGGGAATAAACTTACCAAACTTAATTGTCACTATATTTGCTATAATATAACAAAACACAAAACCAAAAAACAACAAAATAATGTGTTTCATTGTAGTGAAATCATTACATTAATGCTTTGGCCAAGCGTTTACAACAAGTTAAGTCAATACTTTACGAACTCTGATAATAATTAATCTTATCTTATACTAGGCTGTTACGATGATATTTATATTATTAAAAAATCAAAGAGTACTAATATTAATTATGTTTACATCTTCGTAATGTCTTGATGTTCCCTGTCATTAGTCAGCTGATTTTATTCAAATTACATAATTTGGAGGCAGAATGTCCATGATAAAAAAAAAATACTTTAAATTTTCTTGTTTTCTTCTACATTGATTTGTTAATTATGCCAAGTGTGTCGTTCACATTGTTTCAAACTGATTTTTAACTAAACATGTTGAAGTTATCAAGTAATTTACAGGGAAATTAGTCAATCAAATTTTCAGTCCAAAATCACAATTTTGAATTATTCCATGTTGACTAAACAATTATTTTAACAGACCCTAGACTGCCCCCTTAAAGGTATCACAGCTTTATTTCTAATTAAAAGTGAGAGCGTTGTATTTTAGGTCAGTCAAAACTGTTTTTAACTGTTTTAAGAGTTTTGAGCTTACTTCAACATGTTTCTAAATCGTTAGTTCAAATATCCAGATGTTGAGAAAAATGACCTTAAAGCTCTGGAATGTTTTTATTTTCTTTGGTTTTTACTACATTAATTTGTTATTTGTACTATAATATAGGCCCATAGCACATACATGAAATCAGAAAATCGCAATTTCGGACCAAAATCACTAGGTGAATGTTTATCCGATGATATAGCCATCATTGTAACATATCCTAGATTGCCCCTTTAAAGTTAACACTACTGTTAGAATTTCTACTTAAAAGTACACAAATTCACACTTTAGATCAAACAGATAACTGTGTTAATGTGTTTTTATGCTTGTGGAGCTTATTTTTAACATGTTTTATGTCATCTTAGTTGAAATAAACAATATTTTGAGAAAACTGGACCTTCAATGCACTGAATGTTTTTATTTTCTTTGGTTTTTACTACATTATTATTTAATTATGACTAAAATTTAGCCCATATTGGTTAAACCTGACTTTCATCTAAACTACCTGTCTTCTAGTTACCAAATACGTGAAATAAGAAAATCCAATTTTCGGACCAAAATCCTATGTGAATGTTTCATCCTCGACCCATGATATAGCAATCATTGTAACATTCGCTAGATTGCCGCTTTAAAGTTATGTCACACTGTAATTTTCTACTTAAAAGTAAAAGCATTCAAACACTTTAGGTCAAACAGAATTGTGTTATTGTTTTTGATGCTTTTGTGCTTACTTTAAACATGTTATGTGTCATCATAAGTTCAAATAAACGATATTTTGAGAAAATACCTTAAATGCTCTGGATGCTTTCATTTTCTTTATTTTAATATATCTTTATTTGTTATGTAAGACGTACAGAGAGTCCAAATTCCTTAAGTGGTAATTTTCTGATAAGCTTTTTTGAAGATATCAAATACATCAAATCTCAAAATCATCTTTTTGGCCAAAAGGCCAAAAAATAAATTTGTAGTTTTGGCAACAACTCTTATGAGGAAACTATACCATATGAGCATTTGATCTGACATGGTTGCCAGCTTGTAACAAAAAATGCCCACATAATTTTTTTCTCAACACATTTTATGATACTTGGCTGGTTGTCTGTAACCACAAACAAATTCAAAAAATAATGTTAATGACTCATGCACCAAAGGATTGACCCTCAGTAGGTAACCCTACATCTGGTGTGAGGTACTGATCTTTAGGTAACATGTCAATATTCCTGAAATGTATTTTCATATTTGTCCGCTCTTATCTCCTGTAATGTATAATCTATCTGTTAACCTCCTGCCCACAGCTTTTAAAATATTCCATGTCCTGCTTACTGTGCACATTATTGATCAATTAACTTCCTTGGTTAATTAAGACTCACTGGCCCAAGACTCGCATGTGGGATTCCATAGTTTCACTTCATGACCCTATGTAACACTTTTGACCCTGTTTGGCGAATATTGCTGCCAGAGTTTATGTACCAATCGGAGTTTAGCAATCTTAATTAGCCCCTTTGTAGTGTAACTTTTAACCAAGTTTTCTGTCAATTTTGCTGCCTTTTGTTTTATTGGTTTATAATAATTTAATTTGGTTACATTTAAGGCACATCTTCCAAATAAGAGCAAACTCAGAGAAAATTATGGCTGCGTGTAATTAGAATTCGGGACCCGCTATATGCATGATTCTACATAACCTAATGACGAGGCGAAACTCAATTCAATGCACGCGAGGATCACCAACTATACAACCGCGAGTGAATTATTACACAAAATTGTATAGAAACTCGGAGAACTGGCGAGCATGAATTAAATAAGACGAAACAAGACGAGTCCTTCAAAAGGACAATCTTCTGCATTTTTAGTGCACACTTTGTTGACATGAAACAACAAATTGATTTTTGTAAACACGATATTTTCATAATAATACTATGGGCAAGGCATCAATCATAATATCAACCTTTATGGTGTGAAACAAAAGACTTCATTTCATTTATTTTTCTGATACATCTGGTATTTATTTTGAAAGTAGAAATCACATTGCATGGAACACCAAGCTTCAGTTTACAATACTTCCGCTTTAAAGGGAACTTATCTAGTGCAAAGGCCAATCACTATGTGTAGTAAGACTGTCCTACATTGCTGTCAAAATTGTGCCTGTTTACCACACATGTAAATATTAGTCGCTTAATGAAATATATTTCCATGCTAATCAGTGGTAAACAATATACATACAAACACTGGTACTTCTGTACCACAATTGTATTTATAACTTGGAAGTATTATTTTTGATATAATTGGCTATTAAAGTCATTCTACAGTTTTAATTTGTCAGCATAAATTTTGCAATCTGACCCAACCATTCAGAAAAACTGTTACATTGCTACCCTTTAGGGTTAGGACTAGTCTCATATAGTGAAGCAGGGAATGTCACTATCACTTGTGGTGCAAGTAGGGGAGTATATCACTGACCAAGGCCATGTATGGAAATAGGAGACTCTTGAACTCAAACAGACAGTCTCAGGAACAGCGAGAATGTGAAACAATAGATGGGCGTGTACACACCAATTAGACTGAGTACCACTGCATGGGGTTGGTCAATTCAGGATTAAGATTAATCTTATGTCCCTGGCAGAACGAAAAAACACACGGTCTCGAACCCGCGTCCTCTCGCTATTAGGATACCAGACCGTTAAGCGGACCAGTCCCGTTTAAATATATATTGTGTATTAGAAGGTAGATGAACCCAATGATGATTTTAGCAGAATCTAAGACGAGGCGAAACTCAATTCATGGGTTTTACTGGAATCATGCATATTTTTTTGGAACCCCCGTCTCCGGTTACAAAAAAGTATTGGTACGGGGGGTAATAATAATAAGGTTTTTCAAAAATTGTGTCTAATATCCGTATCATATCTTGATTGTCCTGGTATTTTAGCCAGCATTTTGGTGCTTCCTATTAGTTGGCTTTTTAACCAACATTTACTCATTTTTGCCCATTGTCTTCTGAGCATTTATTTTATGAATCCCTCGTGGGCAGTTTGTTAACGTGCAGTGTTAATTTATGGCACGTTTGCGGTTCTACACTCTAGTATATGAATGCAAACTAGAACCATTTGTCTCTATATGGAAACCCTCTTGAATGGAAACCTCCAAAAATGGTTCTTTCTTAAAAATCTGAGAACCCAAAAAGGTTCTTAAATAACTCCATGATTGAACCTTACGGGGTTCCATATAGGAGACAGGTTCAAGAACTCTTGCATTTTTTTCTTAGAGTGTTTTTAAAGTTCTTGTGTTTCTTTTTGTGTTTGTGCGTTGCTTTATGATAAGAAAACCAGCAGAAGCCTATTATTACAAAATATTCGTGCTCCTCACAAGACTCTCAAAAAAGTGTGCAAGATACGTGTGCAAGAAAGAACGAATAATATTTTTTCCACTGTACGTATTGTCTAAACATAGTGAAGGCTAAAGCTGTGAACTCACACCTACTTTTAGGCTAACCAACCACCAGACAGTCTCCCCAGTTAAAAATTAAGCAATTCGTACTAGAGGGTAACGCAATAAAAGTCACCGCACTTTTTAAGCAACATAACCAGTTACAGGTCTTCATGTCAAGTTCAAGAGCCCTATCGAGAAGACGTAAATGCTTGAAAATAGACTAGTCACTTCATCGGTGATTTGAAAAATCCCTAACAGGTTATGTACGCACACTAGTCTGTTATTATTGGATGTCTTGGACAAAATTAAGTACAGAATTACTGCATTGAAATCAGAATTCCATGTGAAGGGTAGTTTACAAACAGAAAAAATGGCATTTATACAGTCGGTAAGATTTAATTCAATAAGAAATAACAGTGCATACTTCAAGGCTTTTTTCATGTCGGTATAGATGTTGCCATATTTTTATATATGCTATTTTTTCAGTTGTTAAATTCAATGCATCTCAGTGTTTTTTTGGTTGATGGACCTTAGTTGAAGTACCCGTAGCACAAAAATAAAAAATAAATTATGCCAATCGTTAACGTTGGTCTATTTAGACCCCGTTTGACCACAAAAATACCATAATTTACGTACAACACATGACGTCTGTTACTGGCGGGTCGTGGGCAGGCAACTTCCTCCAGTTTTGATGATAGTCCTTTTTGACTGGTGGAGGTGAGGTTCACGTTAATGCATTTTCACTCTAGCTGTCAAAGGGACAAAGATACGTAGTAATAGCGGAGCGACTAGGAGTCATTCTGTTCTTAATGATAAGGTTTGACATTTTGTTGCAACCTTGCTTGGCTCTACGAGAAAAACGATTGAATTGCCAAGATGTCGGCTACAGAAGGAAACGCCAGAATTTGGCAAGCCCACAACGGGGGGGGACAGGCTCGGGAATGAGATATGGTCTGCCCCCAAGATGTGTCGACAAGCTTCGAGCGTTCTATCATGGCAGCTTGACACACTCTAAGTTATAACAATGAATTTACCTACCCGACGCTTACTTTTGGACATCATCGAGTCTGGGCTAGAGAATCATGCCTTTGGCTCCTCATCTATCACGCGAACGAGTCAAGAATTAAATTGGAAGGTGGGCATTCTGAAGCCAAGGTCATATTTGCCCAAAGACTTGGCCTTTTCTTACAAGGACGACATGATATGATTCCTGAAGTTTACGCACACCTTTCTCATCCGAGATCCTGTGAAGATGTTCACTTCTTGAACACCACGACTAGAAGCTTCCAGATTAAGTCGTGCTGTGGTGGGAACGGATATCATGAAATGCTTTACCACTAAAGCTACACCATACAGGAGCATGTTGCGTATTTGAGTATCTGCGGCCAGCGCAATATTACTCCAATTGTTTTGGAGCAGACGACCTACTGGAAGATCCAGAAGGAATGAGGAGACATTATGCCAATTTAGGGTATCCCTTTTGACGAAAAAAAATGCTATCTTGGGAGCCGAAGAAGATGACTGAATGAGTTGGCATGCGCGAAGTAACAATGCGGGTAGATAACTGGCGTATGGATGGTATAATGGTGCCCTAAGTAGTACCCAATTAACAGGAAGCCGTCCCACACCGCGTCAAATAGACTTGATTCACTCTCAGAAGATGTTAGGACTGCTATTGATGTTACTATGCCATACTACAGATATCTCTACGCACGAATTTCGACTACGACCAGATATTCCTGTGGCTGATGGCGCTGAGAAGATGATTAAAGAACAAGGAAAGCTTGCTGTTCATACATCATGAACTAAATCACGTGTTTACCTCCAATGTTCAAACGGGTGCACGTTACTGGAACTATACCAAATTCAGAGTATGTAAATTTCCGTGTTATTTATGCAATTTATTTCGGATATTCACATAATGTGTGTGAAGTTAATGCTAAGTTTGTGTATTTATTTTAGGTCTAATGGATTGTGTATGTATGTGGGTTGAAACTTAGTGAAGCGCTTTAGATTGCTTCATAATGAAAACCTTTTAAAGTGTACCACAATTTGAAGTGAACGTAGAGTTGGCATGATGGGTAGATACTGCATGATTGCCAAATCTAAATCTGTCTTAAAGACCTTGACATATTATTGTATTTCGCTTAGAATATGAAAGCGACACCCGTTGAGATTGATATTGACCTTGTCATACTTGTCATATGAAAATTACTCGTCGTAGGCATGGTAGGGACGAAGGTTTAAAAGCGTAATTAGCTGTCCATTATCTCATTGTTGACCATGACCGAAAATCTCGCCTCCAGGTAAAAGTGACCTGCGGTGATTTTAACCAGTAATTTCCCTTGCCTGTTGCGTTGTATTGGATTCAGCAAAGGTTATATAGCATGGTTAGCACCAAATATAGGAGAGCAGGTCATACGGAAAGTGTAAAGTTAGGCAAGAAATGTCAAAAAGGATTCTGATGTGCAGACGGTCACGGTTACCTCTAAATTGTACAAACATTTCTGGGTGTGTGTATAAAGAGACCTAAAGGGATATGGGATTTGGCCGAGCGTATTTGGCTCGTTCTGGACTATTATAAAAGCGCTTTGCAGTTTCCCTTTTCGATAGCCCGAATTTCACTAGGGATCGCCTTTATGTTTACATTAGTCATGTTAGTCCCGGTGTTAGTCAAGAAGGAAGAAAAAATACGCCTCTGCCTGTGCATCACAGCCGAGGGTCAGTCACCTTGATCTAGGAACACGATTTGGACAACTATCTGCGTGTGTGTTTCTTATCCTGTGGGGGAAAGATTTCCTTTTTGACTTTTCCCTTTCCTCGGGCGTATTGATTAATTATCTAAGTCCCCGGTAACTTTGAAAAGATAAGATGGGTCATTATCTTTAGTTGATTGCCTGTCTTAATTTGGCAATTACGCAAGTAACATTTCGTTTTCAATCTAAGGTGTAACAATTTTCACACCAATAGTTATGTCACAATGTATGTCATGTGTCTCAGCTTGTCTACTCTTATCTCATTGAAGAGTGTGTCTGAAGAATATAGCTGAGGATTGAACATGCATGACATTTGACATTAAAAGTAGCAGGCGAATGATATCAGAGCTTATTATACTTTGCAAAACGAAACAAAACTGACTTATCATACAATTGGTGTCATACACTTAATTCAGCCACGTGTAACGTCAGAGCTCTTCAGGTATGACGGAATGTTTTACGCCAATGGGTGCAGTTTCTTTCGTTTCGCTTAGTATAATAAGCGAGGGTCAGAGCGTTATTTTGATATACAATGCCTATACTTAATACTGTGATACAGAGAGAGAGAGGTTTGATAAAATTATAATTCCTAGCATTTTGTATCTGCAAAACCGACTGATGACAGTATTATTTGAATATTTAACTTTAATTAATATGTAATGTAACAATCTGCAGTATTTCAACCTGTAATAACGCGTTTCCTGCGTCATGCAGATATGTTAACATAGAGACGTAGCAGAAAATGCATACTGGATTCTGAAATATAAACATACAGCTAAATAATAGGAAGACTGTAATTATCAGCGCGCTACCTGAATTTCCAGGTCATATCTTTTTAATTCATCATTTAGGTAAAAGTATTTTTTATTGTAGATTTTAGTCGAGATCAATAAATAACAAAATGTGATTTACCTTACTGGTATTGAAAATAAAATAATAAATGGGTTGTTATACAGGCGCAAAGGCAAATTCTACATTTTTAGGTTGGTACGATTGTATTTGAATAACAAAAGGAAGTCAAAGGAATAGCCATATATAATTTTATTATGAAACTAGAGTGGTTTATGTTTTAAATTAAAGTGGCCTATAAAACCTAATGTTGTAATAAATTAATGTTCAACATAGGATAGCTTTGTAGTTTTCTGTAGAACTGTAGGAGCAAAGCAGAAGAGGGGGGATGGACACCAAAATTGAGGTTTAGTGTTCTTCCCACAATGCAATTCTTCAATATAAATTTTTTCACGGGTTGTCCAATGAAATTTATAGTGACCCAAATGCCTCAATGACAGAACTCATCCCAATCTTGTAATATAAGTGTTTTTTGTGTCACTAGAAATTCATGTGACTAGTGCAGAAATTGTATTGGAAGAAATGCATTGTGGGAAGACCACTATATAACTCCTCTGATGGACACCTACGGATCGCTGAATGCCAATTAAAATGCAGGTACCAACACGAACAAACATATTGCATATAAATTGTGTTTATGCAGTTATATAAATGTATAAATATTTGAAAATCATAAAGCTTCAAATTTAATAAATATTGTATTATTTTGGTATCGGAAGAAAAAACATAAAATATTGCAGGATTTTCGTGCCTTGTTCTAGTAATTCGAACCTTCCTTCGAAATAAGACTATCGGCAGAGAGTATATAGCAATGTAAGTCGATATTTTCAAATCACCATGATACAAGATATTTAGCGACATGGTGAATGTTACACGGCATTATCTTATACTCGCATTGCCACGTGAATGTGATTAAATTTCTCAGTGGCGAGCACGAGGCACGTCTTTTGCGCAAGAATAATCGATTGAGAATATAATTATTTCTTCATAATTTCGTAATTATGCACTGTGTAAGTGCGTACATAAGCGCTTCTTCCGCGGCGAAAAGATTTGGCGTTCTAAATATTAACAGCGCAGTGTTATAAATGCATCATTGATTCTTATTAAAATGACCACTATTCAGGATTGTTTGGCATTAGTGATTGTAAAATATATACATATATATTATATATATATATATATATTATATATATATGTTAGGCAAACATAGTCCACTTCCAGTTAAAGTTGCAGAATATATAATATATATATATATATATTATATATATATATATATATATATATATATATATAGACTGCTGACACAGACACAGACGACATAATACAACCCCCATTAACATTTCAGTACTCATGAGTCGACACATACAAGCATCGACCACTTTCTATTAACTCCTTCAGGCATTCGTCTCGTTACTGCATGCCCAGATCATTTGCAGTTCTGTTAGGCAAACATAGTCCACTTCCAGTTAAAGTTGCAGAATTTAACTGTCTTAAATTTACGGAAATAAATAACTGCTAGGGGAATTTCAGAAAAGACATCACATTCATATACGGTATTTACAAATTATTTGAAACTAAATTTAGGGATGGCAAATGATGCGATAGGTATTTACCACGTTTTCAGTTGAATAATGCGTCTAGTGTGTGGCACCATGTATATTATTAGCAGCCAAAGTGTTGAAATTATCTTTACTCCCTCACTTACAATGGTTTTAGCATAGCTAAAAGGGAAAATACGTGCACTTTAGTAGAATCTCTATGTATTTTGTACTAATTTCATTGAGAGGTATATTAAAATGTAACAGAATTAAGGTAGACCATTTGCTTTCACACTTGTTAATAATTTTCGGCAATATTGTACTGAAATGTACTTATATATTCATGGAAGTTTATATGGTTATCCGATTATTATTTTTCACATCATCTTTTCGATTTTGAATATCACCAAAAATACAGCATTCTCCAGAGCGCTCATGTTGTCTGCCATCGCCGATTGCAAATGCCAAATGGGGATATAGACATAAAAGTATTGCAAGTAAAACTTGCAAATCCCTCCCTACCCGTCTCTGTTTTGTGAATGAGCAGTATACCAAATTTGAATAAAAATTGGGGTCAAATGTCATATAGGGTCATTAGAGGTAAATCTGTTTACACTCAACATGAGCCAGTTCTATCTTCAAGTATGGCGTACAAGAGTAGGTCTGCGACACATTTTTCCTTAGGCTTTTAAGCTGCTTTACTCGTTTTCACGTGTACGCATGGATATATATATATAAGACATATTTTACAATGAAAATAGCCTTCAATTTGGTCTCGATGAGCTAATAGCCTGGGAGCTAGCAGACATTTGTAACACATCTCAAGAACAAAAGGTTTGAGTGATTAATTATGTAGACAGCCTGACAGGAACCCCTGAAACGTGATTCTTAAGTGGTGCAATATAGGATTAAAATAAGGAATAGTTTTGAGTGTCTCAAATGCTTGTAAGCAAGGGGGAAACGAGATTAAGCCCCATTGAATGCAATGGACGTTCATCTTCTGTGCCCCCTACATCGGAAACTAAGCTTTTAAGACAGTCAAAACTATTCCTTATTTTAATCCTATGAATTCCACCAATAATTTGCACCATTTTTTATCAAAATCGGAGCAACTTTAAAATTTGACCCTGTACAACTGAAATTGACCCTAATTATTGATTTTTGCTGTTTTTAGCCTATAACTCTGAAACTCTAGGCTGTACATATTACAAACTATACCTTTTACCTTTCAATCTTTGTCTTTATCCCCCTCTCCTTAAGGCACCATTTAACACTTAAGAATCACGTTTCAGGGGGTTCCTGTCAGGCTGTCAACATATTTAATCACTCAAACCTTTTGTACTTGAGATGCGTTACAAATGTATTCTAGCTCCCGGGTTATAAGAAGTAGGCGGACTGTAGAATGTTGTAATGTTATACTCGCATGTTTCTCTCTTTGTATTTTGTTCGTTAACCTTGTATAGGTCTGCAGGGTTACTGGGTAACTTTGGCCAATTGTGTGCAAGTCCGTCAAACAGACGAGGCATATGATCGTCAAACGCGCACGAGGCATTGTTTATTTAATTTAGCTATTATTTCCTTGTTTGTGAACAAGGGTATCACTTTTGTCATGTTTTGTATCTTATCTGATAGTGCAACAAAGTACCATATATACGGGTTCTGTAAACCTAATGATCATTTCTTGTCGCACTTTCAATATTTGCGTCAGTTTGATTGAGTCATATTTTTTATCGAATAGTTAATATTGACTTGAACTTAACCGTTTAAACAGGTCTTTCCCAATTTCAGTGGTTTGCTATTATACCTGTAGTTTCGTAACTGTGTTCAGAGTTCTTGCATGGATTCTTTGCTCTTCAAGTAACTGGTTCAAGTATGTTCTGTCCAGATGACTCTGCTGTTAAGTGCAGTTACGAAATATTTAAAATTCGTTTTGCGCTATAAGATACAAGATGTTTGCAAAATAAGGTTTGAAGTCAATTATTTAAAGGCGTGGAGTGAATGGCATAAATGTACTTCGTAATAACCGAAACAAATGTATAATATAACCTAATAACTAGGATAGCGAACTTGAAAATACTTGATAATGATTAAAGTATTTGTATTTTATCATGTATCTAAGCTTATCTAGTTTTCGTTTGAATATGAATTTCTGTCGCTTTTCAACATTTCATGTATTTGTACTCTCTGGATTAACTGTAAAAGAGATAAATCTCACCTTTCAAGAACTCGTGTTGTGACAGCTCTTTTTGGAGTGAAAATTCGAAAATTTTTACATTTCTTTGAAAAGAGTGGAATCTCTGAAAAGAATGAAATTTACTCTAAGAAAGTGCTGTCCCTCCCGATCTCTCGAAGAGTGAGTTTTAGCTTTTTAGCTTCTCTGCAATCAAAGAGTACATCATCGTTTGCTTTTGTTCAGTGTTTCAATTACTATGTCATTCAAATAAGCAGTTGGAAAATGCCAAGTTGTTTGAATGTCTAAAAATATTCAGAAATGTTTATTTTCCTAATCATTCAAACGTGTCTCGCGATTAAAAAAAAAAAAAAAAAAAAAATTTTTTATTTTTATTGTTTTCTAAAACAGATTTTTCCGTAAATTTACGGAAAATCTGTTTTCTTAATTTACGGAAATTTTTAACAGTGTATCTAGTTTTCGTTTTAATATGAATTTCTGTCGCTTTTCAACATTTCATGTATTTGTACTCTCTGGATAACTGTAAAAGAGATAAATCTCACTTTTCAAGAGCTCGTGTTGGGACAGCTCTTTTTGGAGTGAAAATTCGAAAATTTTTACATTTCTTTGAAAAGAGTGGAATCTCTGAAAAGAATGAAATTTACTCTAAGAAAGTGCTGTGCCTCCTAATCTCTCGAAGAGTGGGTTTTAGCTTTTTAGCTTCTGCAATCAAAGAGTACATCATCGTTTGATTTTGTTCAGTGTTTCAATTACTATGTCATTCAAATAAGCAGTTAGAAAATGCCAAGTTGTTTGAATGTCTAAAAATATTCAGAAATGTTTATTTTCCTAATCATTCAAACGTGTCTCGCGATTAAAAATCGCAGGAAGAGTTATCAATGCATGCCTGTCGGTATGGGTTAGGTAAACAAGCTTGCAACATTTTTGTAACGAGTAGTAGGACGTGTATGCTGTATGCCAGCTAGATGAATTCAACTGTAAATTGGTTGTTAACGTTTCCCAAATCGTTTAAGTGAAATATGTTACAGAAACGCTATCTTTAATTTGGTATGACACTGCAAAATTGACTGACATAATCGGACTCTGATTACTAGGTTGTGATGATATGCGTCTTTATTTCATGCACAACTTTAAGGTATAGATCTATTTTGTGTGTGTATTCTTTTCTATATCATGAAACTTATATAACTGTTTTTTAAGTTTGTATTTGTATTAAGATGTTCTCTGTGGAAAGCGCGAGGGGCTTCAGTTGCGTTGGGCGCTATATAAGCGCATTATTATAGTATGGGAGCGCATGTACGATTGTATCACAATTGTCTGTTTGTTTTGCTGCAGATATCTGAAATGTAAAAAGATATCAAGGATTATGGTCTTACCATAAACTTGATGTGGCGTGTCCCATAATGGAATTTAGGATATAAAGGTGGTGCATTGCTTAGTTTATGGTTGCTCTGGATATCCTCGAGAAAAGGGTCATTTCAAACACTTTCAGTTGATTCTGACGGTGCTTTTTCATGTTATGGGCAAAGTATTTGTATCACTAGGACTACCTAGTAGGCCACTGTGTTGTAATTTATGGACAGAAAATATAAAACTACGAATTTTCTCACAGAGTTGATCGATTTGCGTGTAAGAGCGGCCTACTAGCAAGTCGGTTGTACGAGGCTGTGGATCACGAAAGACCCCTTAAACCCTTTGACAAATGTCATTAAGGTCATGTCTATTCCTTCCTTTATTTTAGTTTTACAAGATTCAAAAATTATGTTGATTTTGACCATATGTATGGTCGCATTAAAAAATGCATTCAAATGAGTAAAAAAATCTAGTATTACTTAGGTAGTACGCGTGAGATGGCTTCTCGAATGAACGGGAAGCATCTCAAAACCACTGATTGGGTGGTACAATCTGTACCAAAATCCAACAGGAGTTTAAAGGGTAAACTTGAATCAATCGATTGAAGGTTCACATTAGTAGCAAGTGTAACATATTTTAAATGTTTGTATTTCGTTTCGATCGATGGACTTTCCCTTTATAACAGGATATTCATTTTCATTATGTATTCCGTGGAAGATTTCTCAACTGCTGACCTTCGTACGTAAATTCAAGGTGGTATGTGGTTGTCTGGCTGGTAGTTTGGTTTATCGATATGGTGCAATCTGTAAGCCGACATGAATCATGTTGCGCAACTAGACTTTCCATCCGTGAGACACGAAAAAATGCTGTTGGTTTCGCTCCCCTTTGACCTTACTGTTAGATTTTACTTTCCTTTCTTTTATTGGACACTAAATCTGTCTCGTTTTGAAAAAGATCATTTCAAACCAGTACAGAGACTAAATATGGAAGCTATTTTCTGTTGCTTGCAGTGCAGAGATGAATATGTTATCTCAGCTGCAAGAAACACCTGCCTTCCTGTAACAACAATAATGTCAGAGTAGTCGTTGGAAAACAAACATTCATATACACTCACACACACACACACGCAAATTTAAGAAATGATGGGTCGGGGATAACAGCCCACATTTTTATGTCTCACTGTCATTTTTGAGCAAGAGCGGGGGTATATACAAGCGAGGACGACGCTTAAAGAACCCAAATAGTCAAAAGAAAGGGAATGTACATGCGTCATCGCCATCATTCAGCTCTGATATTGCCGTAGTGGGTATTTATTCATTGGACTAAGAAGGAAAAATAACTCTATGAATCGATAGACTTAGTGTTGCCAGTTGTTTTGCGGACACATTGCCAAGCCCACGTGTGCTGTCTTTTATTTATGTATCATTCCTAATGTACAAACCTGAACAAGGGTAATATGAGATTAACGATCAATGCATTATATCGAACAAAAAAAGATTTGTTCAAATGCATCCAAGCTATGCCATATACAGCAGGACGGGCAAGTTAAGCAAATTATTATTATTGAAAGCCCATCCCATTTCATTTGTGGATTGCAATTCATAGATATGAACTTACATCCCAAAAAACAATATACCTATCATGTAAAATGGTTTTTAATAAAAAACAAAAAATTAAAAAACTGAAAAAAATAAAAATATTAAAAAAAATATTTAGCGTGAGAAGCTTATTTTCAAAAACTATCCCCATACAATCGAAGGTTAAGCTAAAATGTTTTCTTTGCTGCAAAAATGGTCAAATTCTAATGAGCAATTGTGTCCACACAAAATTCAGCTATGTTGTATATTGAAACTAATTTATAAGCAATTTAAATTCACCTTTGTTTACAAAATTTGAGCCAAATACCAAGTACAGCTCTGTGAGTGATTAATGATCCAATATAATGAAACGGGGATATCTCTCGGTGTGCTATTAAAAGAAGATTTAACAATATGTTCTGTGTCGTTTTAAATTCTAATTATTCTGTTTCACTTAATGAATGACGTTATTTTACAAAGGTTACAGAGACAAGGTGCTAAATTTTAATGCTTGTCTATTTAGGGTGGAACTTTATATTAACGTTTCAGAAATGTCGGTATGCCAGCAAGAATTAATTTGTCCCTTAGCGCCAGAAGGGCATGTTCCAAAAATGCATTTTGAGTAGACGAGTTTTGAAGTTTGATTATCGCTAAAAAAAGAAGAAATCAAGGTATAAGCAATATTGAAATCTCGAATAAGTAGTAATCTTCCCGGTTCATGTTACTTATACTTGTTTCAAAGTTCATATTATAGCCTACACTCGTGATCACATGGATGGATGGTCGAAAAATGCCACAATGGACATAACCAGGTCGGGGTTTTTTGGTCTAAGGGCACGTATTGTTAACGCACGAGTACTCTCTAAATGTCTTAGATAAAAGGAAAGACAAATCTGAATTTTGATTTAATCTTAATCTATTAAGATATATATTCAATGTTTTTGATGAAGGTGTTATCTTAACGTGGATTTGTCCCTTATAGCAAATCCAATTTGATTTTAATCCAAGAAATGTGGAGCGTATATCTGGTAGAAGTGCATGACAAAAATTTTCTATTTTGAAGACTTATTACCAGTGTGTTACCTTGCACACTACAATGAGGTTGTAAGATATGTATTGGGTATTGAACATGTCAATACATACCCCCCCCCACAATTCGTTTCTCTGATGCTTTTTAGTAGCAAATGACGAGAAACGTATTCAATGACGAATAGGAGCGAATCCAACATTCACAATATGTTCCATAAGGTTTACTAAAACTGTGTTACTTAGAAATTGTAGTGGTATGTTTTCCCAATCCAGATTGGTTTGGGCTATAAAAGCTGAAAATTATGTAACAAAGTTCAGCTCTATTGTTAAGGCCTCATTTTCATTGTTAAACAAGGTCAGCTATTCATATTGTATAATGATCATGGATCAATAGATTTGTGTAGTTGAGAGACATTTTATTAAAAAAAAAAAAAATAGCATATATTTTTTATTGCCTAATAAAGTTTGTATGACCTTAGAAAGAACTTTGTACACAAATGCAAAATTAATGTTCATAATAACTGAGTTATCAATGATATCCAAACGCGTTTTCATTGTCTTATTTGGTTGTGTTTAGAAAGGAGGGCTTGAAAGGTTTGGACCTGTAGTGGTTAGAAAGGTATCAGTATTATCTGCGCTTCAAAGTTCATATTTTGTGGGCTAAGCGCCCACTCTTAATGGAAATACTTTAAAATTGTTTTCATTATGGCAAATTTAATAAGTTGTTTATGCAAATAACAAACACGTGACGCTTTACACACACATACATCGTATCAAATTACATTTAAAATACTTTGGTATGTGATGTTTACATTTACATCAAAATTGAATACTTTGGTATTATATTTGATAAACCATAAAGAAGGTTAAAATATCATTGTATAACCACTATTTTTTCTTCATAACAGCATTTTAACTTTATGTTTGGAGTTATCGTAGATCATAAATGCGCGACAACAGTATGATCAAGTAAAGATAGTAAAACAAGGAGATTTGACCCCCCAAGGTAAATAACTAATTTAGATGGATGCACAATAAATGGACAGATATGCTTATATATTGCGATCAAAAACACGTACATCTCAATATGTAGACGCAAATATCCATCCATAGTTTTAAACTATTTGAATCTTATTTCAGTGTCAAAACTTTGTTGTCCCTTCCCCTTTTTTTGCCGATGTGCTGGGAGGGTAGTGCTCCACCAAAAATCACAAGCTTCCTTTCTCCATGTTATCATGTGCTTTCATCTCCTCTTATCTCTCCCACTCAGACTCCCTCTCCCGTACTCTCCTCCATACCTCATATCCCTCCCCTCCTGCCCTTTTTCCCTCCCAGTAGCTAATTGATGTGACAAAACACCTCGTTTTCGAAGAAACTAGTTTCAACGGCATATATTATAATGTAAATGATTTAGTTAATTACCCAACCGGAATCGTGGAGGTGATAACCTAGAATCTTCAACTGCATGGCAATTATAACAATGCCCCGCATGACCGGACCTTGAATGAATATCTTAGCTCCATTGTGTGCTGAAGTCTTTACGTATCATTGGCAATGATATTGGGGGAGGAAAATTGAGTGAATTTTATTCATTTTCAAGAAAATGTGCCAGTTTATTTAAGGTCAATCAACGAGCCAGCGAGCGATAAAAATAAAGGCCCGTTATGCGTGGGTATATGCACCAGGACAATGATACCCACCTGAAAAAATTCTGAAACTCCCCCACCCCGAACACCAAATCTGTTCATCAGTAGAAAGCTAAGCTCAGTATCGAGGGAAAGAAGATGAGTCAATTTCCCACAATGGGCAATTTCGGAAAAATAGACCTACACTCTTTTCGTCACGTGTGCCATTTAGTCATTCCATTTTAATGGTAGTAGGTTTTATCATCGTGTCCGCATTTCGCAAACCCTTTGCAGCCATACGATAATAACCAGAACTATTTGACCTAATAACTACACATTATAGTTGTTGTAAAACAAATTGTTGTTACGACGAAAGTATTCCTGAATGATTCACTTCATGTGATTTTCCTTGACAACAACTTCCTACCATTACACTTCCAAGCACAAGAGGGGTTTGGGCATGTGTTCAAACGGCATGAAAGTTTTTTTTCAAAATGTACTTTCGTTTTGGCTAAACATGTTTTTGGGCATCATAACCCAACTTAATTAACCAAAATATCTTAAATCTAAATTTCATCTCTACCTGGATAGCGTTAAAAACGTGTCAGATAAATGCAGTGGTGGTTGATAGATTAGTTTCCATACAATTTACTCAAATTCATTAACGTATAATGTTATAGGAACACTTGATCATGGAATTGGCAGGTTTCTAATATCGTGGGATAAAAAAAAGCGCTGCACGTTTTGAAAGAATGCGCGCTAAAATTTTTAAAAACGCATATTTTTGCACATGGTTACAATAATTTCACAGCGTTAATTACACTCTCCTAAAATGATAAAGTCCAAATCAACATCTTCTTTGTGTAAAGCATGATTTTGTAATAAACCCATCCGGTAGTGGTTTTATTTTTTAAAAAATTAGATTCACAGTATTAAACCACGAGGGGAACTTCGCATTGAAAAATGAGTTCCGTTTGTAAAACGCTGTTATCCGATTCGTCACATTGTCTGATTTATTGAATTAAATTAATTAAAGGTATTGAATCAAAGAATATGAGTCCGTGCTGTTCATGGAATTAATGTGATTTTAACACATTTGGGATAACATGTACAAGTGTACTATCTACAAAAAAGGTCAGAACCATCGGAAGTCTAGTCATCATATACGTGTACTAGTGATACAAAATTTTATGTGCAAAATTATTTTGTTTTGTTTTGTCTGTTTCCTAGATCTTACGAGAGCACATTTTGATACTTTTGTGGAAATGACTCTTAACCAGGGGAGAACGCACCCCATTTTTTGTAATTTCCCAATGCTACTATTTGGGTACTATATATACAGATGATAGTTATTACCACTGAACAGAAATCCAGAGGGCTGATTTCCGTTTAAACTCACACAGACGCCCCTGGGGCCCCAGGGGGGTTCAACTCTGAACAGTTATGCCAAGTATTCAATATATGGGGTTCAAGAAAGGAAATAACACCCGTGGAATAGGAATATCACCTTTATTTTAGTGGTCAACCTACATCGTTGCTGCAATGCATTAACCCCGTCTTTACCAGCGTTTTTGTACACGGATTCCAAGCGGTTGGGTTTACCACCCCTCGAAGAATTTTGGGTATAAAAGCATCCGATTTTTATATTTTAATACGCGTGGATAGATATGGTCTTCCTCTTGCCATTGATACCAAAATAATACCAACATACCGATTGGTATTTATTTTGATTTTTATGTTTTTATTTATTAATACTAAATTTCTTTTTAATAAATTTTGTAATTTTGTATGAACTTAGCATGGCATATTTTTGTTTTTTTATTTAAAAAATAAATAAATATTTAGAGATAACAGAGTTTTTTTTAATTTTGACAAATTGTAAATTCATGTTTATTATCTTTGTTATTTTGTCATCTTATTTTTTTTAATTTTTGGTTTCTTTAATTTTCATTTGTTCTTTCTTTATTTTACATAATTGTTTTAGTTATTATTTTTGTATTAATTTTTACGCAGGCAATGAATGGATTTGATCCAGATTACTGAGAAATCATGATCAGTTGCATTTTTTATAGAAATCCTTTGACATGAGTGACTGGTCCCATTTTCCCCAACTGGACTGCACAAAAGGCTCTTAAAACCCACAGTTTAAACAAAAACGGATATATATTTGAAGCAAAATCATTAAAAATGATAGGCCTACACTTTTCTAACCAAATTACCCCCAGACTGAGAAAATGCCATATGCCGTAGTGAGGGTTTCGAGTCCTCAACCGCACATCCCCGACCAAACCAACTGATCAAATTCCGACTACCTACCCACGCCCCCCCCCGGTCTGATACAATCCCCTTCCTATTAAAATATTTTAGAATATTTTCCACTTTAATAATCAAGGACGTTTATTCATTGTATCCCCGATATGTTTGTTAACTTACAGTAGCATGTCATCAGCTGTCAAATTCTCAGTCCTCGCTGCACGTACAAACCCCACCTCATGTCTTCACATTCACACAAGTGACAAAAGCACATTCTGACTGCATTTTTTAAGTACCAAGAAATATCCCAAAAAAGTAATGGAATAAAGAAAAGCTAAAAGATCTTGAACAACAAATGTTCATGGGATTAAAGCAATTCATGATTGTAAAGACGAATAGTCATGGCATAAATCATGTGCAACGGTGCCTAAGACGCAGAATGCAGTACAACAGTATAGCAATCAGTGGCACTAGCCCTATGCCAGCCAGTATGCCTTTACCAAGATTCAAGAGATGGCGATACAGATTGTGCTAAAAATAGGCTATTATTTAAATGGGTAATTAAAATACAAGCATAAAAATTAATAAAATTCAAATTTATGTAGGCAAAGGGACGTTTATTACATTTCCCTTTCATTTGTATACCTAAATCCACACTTCTAAGGACTGCTGACAAACAAAAACGCAATCAAAAATAAAGAACAAAAGTTAGTGTTTCCTATACTTTACTGAGGGGGGCATAAATTAACCCCCCATTTACAATGGGGTTGTGTGGAATTATTTGTGGGTATCCCCGAAGGGTAGATGATACTAGGGCGGAATTAAGTCATCAAAAAGGTGTCAAGTGTAAAATAGCTGAAATCAACTTATGGTTGGGACTGTGTTCTCTGTAAAGCAGTTAACTATGAATGTCATTTATTCAATAGCTACCTGTAGTCTAGTGGGTAGAGAAGGGGGTGTTCGTGCACACCACCTGAAATAAACTTCTTAAACAAGGTGCACATATCAGAAAAAATATGCAGTAGGAAAAAAAGATATAGCATGTTAAAAAAAATCATAAAGCTGTCCCACGTATCATTTTTATGCAAAATTATGCAAATGAGTATCGCCATTAACAGAAAAATACAATTTCGATCTATCTCAGCCAATTATGTTGATAAATGAACAAATGAGGTGAACTGGGGCCTATGTTTCGAGGGTCAAAGATCAGTAAACTATTTTAAAAATTACCAGATGTCCCCATCGTGACGGTTAATATGCAAATTAGGGTCGCCATTTAGCTAACAATACAATTTTCGATATATCTCAACCAATTATGTTTGATAAGACAAATAAGGTGAGGTCCTATGTTTGAGGGTCCAAAGAATCAAGATGGGAACGATTTTGAAATTACCAGATCTTTCCATGAGGACATACTATGCAATCAGCGTCGCCATTAGCTAAAACACTATTTGCGGTATCTCTTGGCCAATATTCCACATACTGCCACAAAGAGACGGAGCCCTATGTTTTGATTTGCGAGGATAATTAAAAGGTACTTATAATTTATGTTCATGTGTCACTAACATGTTCACCTGCAAATACTAAGATTATGCAAATTAGGGCCTTCAATGTCGATAGTTTCGTTTTGGGGTAATTGTAAGAAACTTTGTTGGCCAAGTAAATTTAGACTTGCACATTATACATAATATTCTAGCGTGATGGAACCCCGTTTTGCTGGAGTTAAAACCAATCCAGATCCAGAAAATACTTGTAACATTTCTTATAAATTCAAGGTATGCAATGATACAAGACTAATGCGAGACTAAGATACTGTGTTGTTATCATGCCGAAAAGAAACCGTGAAGGACAGAACTCTACAGTCTCCAATGATTGTCTGCCAACATGCAAGTGTGATATCCATATTGTATCATGGTATTTTTACACCCTCAGTAAATTTAAAGGAACTGCAGGAGAAAAACATTACTTGGCCAAAGACGTTTCTAAAATCATCCCAAAACAAGATTATCAACATTTAGACTTACAAATCTGTACTCGTTAAATACTTTATGTTTAGATAAAGATAAAGATAAATGTAACACTAACCAAAAAGAAAACGTCCGGGAAACGTGAAGAAAAGGATTCTTCGGTCTTCGACGCATCCGTCATGTGCTATCCATATTGTAGCATAAAATCAAGGAGGCAAATAGAACGACTATGTTCGTATGTCAGCGGCCAACCAGCTGTTATCCTTGTTACCCTTGCTTTTGTGTGTGTGTGTGTGCTCTTGTAAGTGTGTGTGTGTGTGTGTTTGTGTGTGTGTATGATATGAAAACGAAAATTATTGCTCTTAGAACCTGCTGCAACGCCTACAGAAGGACCCAATGAAAGACCACATCTCCTTTACAAAGGTAGATCACCACAAAAAGTATGCAGTTATAACTGTTTCTGAAGCTATTGCACAAGCTTACACTCCTGGAAACTTTGACATGTGTCAAGGTGTTGCTCTCCTTCGTCGCGATATTTTGCAGGCTTAGACCCTTCGAGTTATGATTTTCTGGGCGGGGAGTCCCAGTTGCAGAGAGGAAGGTTCCTAATCCAGGGATGGGCATCTTGCCTTGCTGCCAATAAACCTGATAAAAAGCCATACAAAATATTCTTGCATATGGTAGTATATATAGATCGTGTCATTCTCAAAAAATGGTGTGAATGATGAGCCATCGGGAAACTTTGGGCCAATGCGCGTGGAGTGAAATGGTGGGGGAATTTCTGGTATGTTGACTTTCAAGCTAAGCTGACCCTGCAACTTATCTACCCCCGGCAGAATTATTGTCTTATGGCTTTCGACTCCGTTTGCACTTGTTGTATCGTGATCCCGGCAGCACTGTTGACAATGTTGCTGCCATGGACATTAGTAGAGATTTATTCAAGTTATCCATTTTCCAAGTGGAATATGATGTTGTCTTCTGTCATTGAGGTCTATGTTAAGACCTATGTTGATTCTGATGCCTCTGTGAAGTCGATACTTCCAGTTGTGTATCATCTCCCAGCAGACGATGATATCCAACTCGTTCAAGATCAGAGTTTTTTGCTGATCACAGTTAGGTATCTGATCAGACTGATAGCATGCGATATGGGGACTTAATATGATTGTCGGAGATGTCACTCCATATGAAGCTGCTCCAATCTTTATCCTACAGTTCCTTTAAATTTACTGAGGGTGTAAAACTACTACGATGCTTAATGCTTTTTAAAAGTATTTAATGAGTACAGATTTATAAGTCCAAATGTTGATAATGTTGTTTTGGGATGATTTTAGTAACGTCTTTGGCCAAGTAAATTTTTCTCCTGTAGTTCCTTTAATATACTGAGGGTTTAAAACTACCATGATACAATATGGATATCACACTTGCATGTTGGCATAGAGTCATTGGAGACTGTAGAGTTCTGTTCTTCACGTTTGCTTTTCGGCATGATAACAACACAGTATCTTAGTCTCGCATTAGTCTTGTATCATTCCATACCTTGAATGTAAGAGAAATGTTACAAGTATTATGTATAGAAGTCTAAATTTACTTGGCCAGCAACGGTTCTTATAATTACCCACAAAATGAGACTAATTTGCATAGTCTTAGTATTTGCAGGTGAACAAATAAACATAATTTATGAATTCCTTTTAAATTATCCTCGACCCTAAAACATAGGTCTCGTCATCTTATGTGGGCAGGTATGTGGAATATTGGCCACGATATGCCCAAATATGGATTTTTGGCTAATGGCGACCCTAATTTGCATATTATGTCATCATGTGGACATCTGATAATTTTCAAAATGGTTCCATCTTGATCTTTGACCCTCAAAACATAGGTCCAGTCACCTTATTTGTTCATTTATCAACAATATCGGTTGAGATATATCGGAATTTGTATTTTTAGCTAATGGCGACCCTAATTTGCATATTACATACGGCATCATGGGACATCTGGTAATTTTTAAAATGGTTCCATCTTGATCTTTGGCCCTCAAAACATAGGCCCAGTCACCTCATGTGTTCATTTATCAACAGTATTGGCCGAGATATATCGAAAATTGTCTTTTTCTGTAATGGCGATACTAATTTGCATACGTGGGACACTTTTTGATTTTTTTTTAACATAGCTAATCGTTTTCTACGCATTTTTCTGATATAGTGACATTGATTAGAAGTTTATTTCAGGGGGGTGCACGAACACCCCTTCTACCCACTAGACTACTGTATAAATACTAGCTAATACTGTATTTGGCTGAGCCAGTCTATCATTTATGATTCTAGCCTTCAGATTTAGAATTCTTAAACAGCTGTGAAAATGTAAGCAATTGCATTGGTTGATGCCTGGGTTTAATTCGTTTAATTGAACCCAGGTAGTACGCACTGCGTATTGAAGTTATTTTTAGGTGGAATCGCTCGCGCATTACCGCGTTTTGCCACTTTCGCGCGCGCCTGCCTACGTTGCGTCTCGTTGCGTATGATCGTTGCGTTCAACGGGTTGTTCGATTGTTGTCACTGGGTGGTGGCAGTCCTTCCTTGTTGTATTTCAGCCGTAAAGCATCGCGAAGTTGGGTTAAAGATGACCTTAAATGATAAAGCTGTTTAAGAATGAGAATAAAGGTATGATTTTGGGAACCGGTACTCTCTTTACGACGAATTGAACCCGGCGACACCATTATTTTTGCGTGGAAGAACTCGGCCTCCGGCCTCGTTCTTCCACTTAAAATAATGGTATCGCCTTGGGTTCAATTCGTCGTAAAGAGAGTATCGGTTCCCAAAATCATACCTTTATTCTCTAATTATAATTCCGGTGGCGGCCATCTTAGATTTGTTCAATATGGCGGCTTTAAATGATGAAGTTGACATCATATCTGAATCTCCAACCACAAAAACCCTAAAAAGGTGTATCATTCATAATTCTAACCTCTTTAGATTTAACATTGTAATTCCGGTGGCGGCAATATTGGATTTGGCGGCCAGGAGGCGCACACTTCTTGGCGCCAATCAGAAATAAAAAGTAGGTATAGAAGTGCTGACCTATGACGTCATTGTTGACATCATGACGCCTCGTTGTTTTCATGGCAGGCAAAATATTACAGTAGTTTCGGTGACAGACCACATAAAATCTGGTTATAAATGATTGCAGAATCTTTCCTGATCTAAATTGCAGTCACAAAATCGCAGCAAGGATGATCTAGATTAGCTTTTTATGCTTGATAAGAAAGTTAGTATTATTTAATTCGAAACAAAAGTTACAGCAAAAAACAGAATTTCCCCATGCAAAGTATAGTGCTTTTGGGGGGGGCCCCTGCCAGTTTCTCTCTTACACCACACAGGGGGCCGCCATAAACACATAAAACAAATGTCACATCAGCTATAGGCAACATTATGGGCCAAATTTGATGCTTTTTTTTCGCCAAAAACTGTCAAAAAATTTACTGTGTATCCAACAAGCTTTTTGACATTGTATTCACTTAGATATTGAAGTACCAGTGGTGGATCAGTAATGTAAACTAGCAAGGGTATGGAGCTAATGCCGGATTATGCTGATTCATAAATAAGGTAGTAATGTCAAAATCCTTTGACTGTCTGTGCCAAAGCTAGCCGTGGCAAAATAATATCAGTTACTAACTCCTGTTTTTACAGAATGTAGGACACTCAAATTGTTTTCAAGTGGAAAGTGATTTCAATAAGGGTTCATTTCAGTATTATTTGAATATTGTCTATGCCGAACTGCTCCTGTTAAAGTATTGCCTTCAACAACACATCAGCAGTCAATTCGGATATTATAATGGTAATATTTAGGTCCTATGCACGGTTATAACTGGAAAGTGTTGCCCTGTCTTCATCAAATAATAGTAAAATAGAAAAAGATAACGCGGGGAATTTGTAACGTTGGTATCTTCTCGTAGTTTCTTTTTCATGCAATGATTTCAATACTAGACCGTCGCCCCGAGAAGGTTTTGGTTAGACGAACGAGATACCAATCGCTGAATACTTGGGAAAATTCAGAGAACAAATAACTTTGAAAATATGAAAGTCTGCCGAGAGACCAGTTGTTGCGTGTAGCCCAAGGAGAGGGGTAAAGGTTCTATGGGGGTCAAATATTTGAACTGCTCTAAATCTAATGAAATTAGTTCACAATTATTCTTAGGTTACCAGGAGTAAAAAAGTCATTGAGGTCAAATGTGTGTTGCCTTCCTTCCAGATATTTGGGAAAATGGCTAAAGGTCATTGTTATTCAAGAAAGGTCAACAATTGTATACCAAGATTTCTTTGTAAAAAATATTAAAAAACACATTTAATGATACTGATCAACTATGCTTGTTATTTGCATTAGGGTTGGTTCCCTTTCTAGGGAGCGGTATAATGTCCCCGTCCCATAGAGTCCTACAGAGAATGTTGTACCCCTTCCATTTAACAACAAGAGATGCCGACGCCGAAAGGGCAAAAGCATTTCATATTTGGATTTCAGTACATTAAAACATTAAAAAGATATTTTGACAACACATCTGGGATTGCAACGGGTGACCTTTCTTGAATAAACCAAATGACCTTTAGCCTATTTCCAAATATCTTGGAAAGGAAGCACCAAACGCGTGTGACCCAATTGACTTTTTTACTCCTGCTTACCTAAGAATTAATGAGCGTATATTATATTAGATTTAGTAAGCAGTTCAAACATTGACCCCCATAGTAACTTTACCCCTCTCCAGGGGCTACACGCAACAACTGGTCCCGGCCAGACTTCAATATGCAAAGTTATATTTTTCTATGAAAATTGTCCCGTGTTCAGATATTGCGTATCTCGTTAGTATAACCAAAACTTCTGGGATGATGCTCTATACGTACGTAGCATTGCAATGATATCATTTAGGACTATGGGGCAGTGGGGGGGGGGGGCAATGTTGTCTAGGCCATGGTTTACATATACAGTTTTGGCCTTTTAATTAAATTTTAGTTGCTCCGCGCTGTGGATTGACTTATTTCCTTCACTAAAATTAAAAAACACTATTATCTTAACCACGAAAAGCTGTGTCCCCCACATGAAAAGAGGTGCACATTATTAGAAAAATGAATAAATGTCAACTCAATTCCCGTCCCCAATATCAATGACCAATTGATACACAGAGACTTCAGCAAACATTGGATATCTAAAGTTTTAAAAACTTTACCAAATTTAATTTGGTGGAATGAACTATATACTAAGACACCAGTAATAGAAAATCACAAATGAATCAATTTTAACTCTTAGGTGTTCTTATTAAGCTCTAATATACCATTTCCGCGGATTTTGGCGGCCATTTTGAAAAATGGCCCTTAGTGACATTACTACACCCTTGGTAGCAGACCTATAATATTTTGCTATTGTATGACTATAGAATATATTTGGACGTAGCTCGAAAAGTAGCCCGATAACACCCCACAATTTTGGTATCAAAATTTAGCTAAATCGATGCGATTTTTTATTTTTGTCGCAATGGTGCCAAGGTTCACGACTCAGGTTTTCGCTATTCGCGATAATTCCAAGCAATGCGTGTTCCGTACTTCCAAATATCTTCAAAACACGCATTACGAAGGCTTGTTGCCGACCGCCTATTTTTTTCATTCAAAATCACTCCGTGTCACGAGTTGCTCATATATTCGTAATCTACGCACTCAAGCTACATTTTACACCAAATTTAATCATTCAATCAAAATAATAATCTAGATAAACATATAAAGGAAGCGTGTATGAAGATTACTTTCAAGTGGAAAGGCTACCCACCCTTTTCACCGGACTATTTCGCGGTCTGCTACTGAATGAGTTTTTTCTTAGCCGTCGCCATTATGAAAAGCGGCACAAATGAATCAATGTGGTGGACTCTTAAATTATAAGCTCTAAAATGCCCACATTCCTTGGATGTTGAGCGAGAGGGTTCCCCACACTTCAGAGGTTCACTTCAAAAGTTCTGTTCAAAAACCTTCAAAGTATAAAAAACCACTTTCAAACCTTCTTCCCTAGAAATTTTGAATGGGGTTCCCATTTCAGACCCTACAAATTTATATTGGCATGAAAGATTGGTTAAAAAGTTCAAAGGAAAGAAAAAAAACCTTGTACCAACCCAGAACAGGGCAAAGTCAGAGAACCAATCGAAAGATGTTATGATAACTACATATTACGGTCCTTGGTCTGTGTCAAGAAAAAAACATCCGCATGCAAATTAGAGGATTACTTCCGTCTCCAGCTCCTAGCCCGGGTTCATATGAGTTATTGAGTTAAATCAAAAATGGCTGACAAATATAATGGACAATAATAGGACAAGAAGGCATTCACCTATAATTCAAATCAGGGTTCGATTTGTCGGAAGAAACACAACGTATAGGGTGTTCCGGAACCTTAGGTAGAAATAACCTAAACCAGAGGCGGCGGCGGTGCGCCGCGAGGGAGGAACGATTTTCAAAGTGAGGGCCACTCACTACACACTTCTTCCAATACCTTTAAATAAATGAAGAGCGCCGCTCATTACTATCATTACTGAAAGGTGACGTTTTTTGGAAATTCTGCAATATGTGTTCATGACACCCACAGTGTCATCATTGCAAGGTGACATTTAGTTTTAATAAGGTGACAAGGCAAATATGCATGGCTATTTTCCGGCAGTGGAACCAAGTTTGAACTGGAAAATGCAATAGGAGTATTGATTGCTGTCATTATGCGCGGGACCGTGTTTGTGGGCGCGGTCAAGCATGGTTACCATGACACGTTTCATTTTCATTTTTTTTTTCATTTCATTTTATTCAGTACTCATCAAAAGATACAACATAATATTGCACACATGACATTAAAAGCAAAAATATATACATATAAATCATTGTAAAACATTAGATCAGAATTAAATCGGCAAGAATGGAGGATTGATATACAACCGGAAATTGAGTACTAAGGATAACCCAAAAAGCCTTTGTATAAACAAAAGCTTAATTCCATTGGGGTCCTTATGCAGAGAGAAGACAAAAATATATAATTTTACAATGTATAAAATATAAATTATAAATTATAACATCAAAAACTATGCACCACCTGATTGTACACACATTCGATTGTGTGTATACTTAATAGGTCAGTCACCCGAATGTACTACACATGCGCGAATTGCCATCGGTGACCAGCGTCGGTGACTTGTCACTAGAATCTTCTATACAGGCGTCAATGGAGAGCTTTGTTTGTGCACTTTGGCACTCTATATGAGTAATTTTCAATACTCACTTTTTCTCGTTCAGCTATGATAAGCTCGACGTTTATCATCAAGCACTTTTGTAAAGTGTGGGACCAGGCGATGCACAATCTGGTCTAAATTTTATATATGCCAAGATTTACTTACTTTGTAGAAGTAAGTAAGGTGTATCAGTGCGTAATCTTTAACGTCTTAACGTGTTTCAGTATTTCAGTATGGAATGTCCCATTAGAATGTTTTTCCAAAGATAAACGCTCGTGTGGTGTGTAGAAGTCGTGTTTAGGTCGCCTACTTATATATTGTATAAAACGTTCAATTCTGGTATATGAGCTATTATTAAGAGTGCTTTAAATGAATACTCTGCAAGCACACTATATCTGGACCAATAAAGTGAAATCAATCATATTTGACATAGACTTCAATACACTCAGGTTTATTCCGTACTTATTATTTACGACAAAGAGTTGGGTTAATTATTAATTAACAAGCAAGGGATTTCAAAAGCTTTCAAATATTTTCGACCTATATTTTTTCGGTTTCGTCCCTCTTCACCCTATTATCTAAGCAAAATCCAGCCAAACATTTTTTAATTGGATTTCCCTCATACATTATAAAAATCAGATTCCCCTCAATCCTGAAGTAATTAGTGAGTACCATTTCAATTCATTCTGATTAGTATAATTATGCCCAAAAGACAAAGGGAATAACAATATGTAACCATGTAACCTAATATAGGTAAAATTTACTTCGCAATTGTGTCATTGAATTATGCACATTTTCACTTAATTTAGTTAACATTTGACTTCATTTAGGTAACAATTTTACTTAATTATTATGCGGTTCTATGCTTACGTAACTTATGTAATTTTATATAACTTGTGTAATTATTGTTCTATTGAACAGAAACCATAGTAGAGATGTTTCTATTGAAATGTGAAGAAGCGAGAATAATTATTTTGTTTTCAACCTTGAGCATATACGTCAAACGCTACGGATAATAAGCTCTGAAACGATAATTAAGTTTGACTGATGGCCAGTGGACACAAAGGTGACGAGGCAATGGCCCTATACTCGGCAGTTATCTGCCCGGTATTGTTAAAGGCATCCGGAAGGTGAAGTCACAGCTATACATTTTGCAGGGTTCCTTTTTTGGGGGTTTTTAAATATTATCCGTCCGAGCTTATTAACATAATTCTTTCAATTGGTCCAATTGTTAACAGCTTAAGTGCCTGGTGTGGAGGGGGGGGGTCCATAGTACCGAAGATTTGTTTTTCGGCGATTCTCACTCGTGAAAAAAAATATTTTCTAACTCTATTTTTTTGTAATTGTGTAACTTACCGATGCGTTTTTCCATAAAATGTTAAATAAAAGTCTCGCCCGTTAATGAGATATTTTGGCTTGGTCCCTAGGAACCCCCCTTAACCCCTTAGTCACTAACGGGAGTGTGCTTTTAAAAAAATATTAAAATTTTTCTGCTTATGCATGTATATATGCATTACATAATCAGAAAAATAATTAACGCTTTATGTGTTGAAAGAAGCGATTCCGTCCTCGAGCGACTGCGCGGCGCCATTGCTGTAACCCAACCCTATGCCAAATATGACTGCCCCACAAAAAATAAGATGTACCAAATGGTATGTTTGTGTTTAAATTATGTAATTGGGCCCTTCTAGAGCAGATATAAACATCAAAATGATTTGCCAATGTGTAATACTGTGGAAAGCAGGGTCGCGGAAACCATCGTGTTTACTTTTGAGGCGATTTTTGCCGCATTCGAGATGAATTATACAAGAGTAAAAGTGAATTCTATACCAAAGCCGGAGACCAAATACGAAATCGCTTGTACATCAGATCATGGTCCATGGATACGACGAAATAAATTGGATTTCGGTGGAATTGTATGAAAATAAAGTTTAATCCTTGTTGATCAAATGTTGAATCTAATTAAGAAAAAGACGGACTTCTTTAAAGACAAACGTACATTTCAGTGTTTCTTTCTCTTGCGCGAAATACAACTTAAAGAGATATGAATAAAATAAAAAAAAGGCCTTTAAATAAAACTAACTGAAAAAAATTTTTGCCACACTTAAATATCACATGGTTTGCTACCATCATGTATTTTGTGGTATTTGGGGTTGCTGTTGGCACACTTCCTATATAGGATATGTTCACATAGAAAATATGAAATTCCCCTGTGGTATTTGGGGTGGGCTTGAGAGTCCAGTGACAAATATTATGTAGTATTGTTTTTTGCATTTCGAATTACAAGTATATGAAAATGACAGATTAATGAAATAATGTACTACGTTTGTTTAAAGGGAAATTATGCAAGAGTAAAGTTACGACACAATAGTTGTTGATAAATGGTTTTATATAGTTAAAAAAAATAGCCCAATCAAATAAGACATAATGCATTATCGCTGTGTAAATGAAAGAACGCTCTGCAAAGAAATACGATTTTGTAGTGTGTGAACAGACGTTGATGGATGAAGCCGACAGGTGGCAAAGGGTGTTGTTGCTGATATCACAGGTGTTGGCGGCAGAAGACATGATAGCTCAAACACCCCAAGGGTTCCAATAGTCCAACGCATGGGATTCTATCAGCTTCGATCATCCAAAAAAAATGCCACAAGTAGGACAAGTTTTTCTTTTCTGTCAATCTTACAGGTCTTAAAATTGCAGTCTGCCCTTATAAGAAACCTCGTTTTGTTTCTATAAAAAAAAAAAATATTTGAATATGAAGCATAGCAGTTCTCCGCTTATAGGCCTCCATAGTGACCAACCTGTGATATCCCGGTGACCAGAATTCTGGGAACAAATGTTTGAAGATGTTTTTGGGTCCCGATATGTCGAAATGTTTTGACTGGTTGAATGTTTTCACTTAAAATGTAACACCCTGCAAAGTCAATTGGGTCACAACGCGTGTGGTGCTTTTCCTTCAAGATATTTGGGAAAATGGCCTAAGGCAATTTGTTTAAATTCAAGAAAGGTCACCCTTGGCAATACCGATTTCTCTTAAAAAAAATAAAAGAATATTTAAAAAAAAATGTTTAATGAATAACTGATTCCAAATATGCGTTTGCACTTTCGGCATCTTCTTTGTTGTTCTAATGGAAGTGGTACAAATTCCCAGTAGGCCTCTAAAGGGCCGAGGACATTATACCCCTCCCTATTAAATGAAACCAACCCTGTGCAAAATAAAAAGCATATTTTGAATCAGTATCATTATTTTTTTTATTTTTACAAAAAATATTGGTATTACAAACGTTGACCTTTCTTGAATAAACAAATGACCTTTAGCCTATTTTCTCAAATATCTTGGAAAGCACCACACGCATGTGACCCAATTGACTTTTTCTCTCCTGGTTACCTAAGGAATAATTTGAGCTATATTTCATTACATTTAGAGCAGTTCAAACATTTCACCCCCCCCCCTCCCCATAGTAACTTTACCCCTCTCCTGGGGCTACACGCAGCAACGGGTCTCCGGCAGACATCATATTTGTAAATTTATATTTTTCTCTCAATTTTCACGTATTCAGCTATTGGTATTTCGTTCGTTTTATGAAAACCTTCTGGGCTGACGCTCTAGTCATTGTTTTTTTTTCAAATGTCGAGAAAAAAATAACAAAGAATTTGATACAAAAACTAAAAGCCCAACATTGTTAAATTAGCAAAAAGAAAAAGTATAGACGAATGTTATTGTTTTTATTATTATTTGTTTTTTATTTTAATTTGGGGAAAAACTTTTAGCCGGTTTGTGAAAGTACTCATAGTCGGCAGGTTCAGTACGGGCTCCTAGACGACAACGATTAAAGCGTGAAATAATGTTGCGTGAAAGAGTGTGTTGAATGAAACGTTTGCCCTATTTTTCACCATTATTCCCGACTGTGAGCCCGGAGGACTTATGATCTCCTGCCACACCGGGCATGGTTTGTGGTCATCTTGGTAATTTCTTGCCCCCTTATTTGGCAATTGGACGCATAGCTTTTGAAAAGCAAAAGAAAATTATTGTATTGTTTTGTATATGTATGTATAAAAGACATGGTCATAAATTCTGATGGGGCAAACTTGATATATACATGGTATAGGATTATTAATAAGGTTCAGTTCAGTGATTTATATGATACTTTCATACATGAACCTTTTAAGAAAGTAAATATAGAAACAAAAGAACCTTATTCTCAAGCTCTACTGAAATCAACAGATCATTAAAAAGATTATAGATTAATTTTTAAAATCAGCAAATGAACTTGGAAAGAATGCGCGAAAGGGGGTACTAATGCAATTTTTATTTCATAAAATTATAGATAGCGGTATATACTAAAGGAAGCGCCTTACATTATCAGAAGCAAATGGGACAATATAAATGAAGTACTAAATAAAATAACCTAAAATATAATCGAAATTCAAAATAATGATTTTCACTACACAAATCCAATTGCCATTGCGAATGGCTTTACTAAGTTTTGTTCGTTAACATAGGTCAAATCTGGCTAAATTAATTGACAGTAGCCTGACATCAATGAACTCATTACTGTTCAAGAAAAAATGAAAACCATCATTTCCACCCATCACTGAGTATGCAATCTTAATAATGTGATCAATAGCTGGATTTCAAAATCTCGACGTGGTGGTCTTGTTTAATTAAAAGGTGGCCGCCCCGTTTGTTTTTTTTTACCAAATCGTACCGCTCGTACCAGGGGCCGTCGGAAACGCACCAGTGTCATAAATACAATGTCCGTGACCTGCGTTGTCCTATGTTTATGTTAAAGGGGGATGACCCGAATTAGGGTATTATAATTTGTGTCCATATATGTTGTTTGTTTTTTTAGGAATGGGCCTTTTACCCCCAAAACGCCACCGTAAAGCTTCGCGCCGATCCGATATTTCAATCAAGTTTTGAAGTTAGTGCTAAACGTTATTTGGCAGTATGACCCATAAAGTACTGTGTAAAATTAATATTGGTCGACCAAATGGGCTTATTTTCGCTCAAAACATCCAAACCAAAAATCCTTTAGCTCTATACGTTTCACAAGGTAATGAGATACCAAAATTTTGACCACTTCCGGTTTTTGGTTAAAATCTGGAAGAGGTCCCGGGGGGGGACGAGGCTAATTAGCGATCGGACCAGGCCCTTAAAACTGCAGCATTTATATTTCAGCACGTATACCTTGTAGCTCGTCTGCGATGTCACGACTGTTTATTCCGTATATAATGTTGACATGTTTGTTAGCGTGGACATTTCTCATGGCTCTGTTTCGTTAAACCGGGATATGCGGAACAAAAATCTTTTCTCACTTTTTTTAAGTTTTTATATTTTTATTCAACTTTAGGAACAACACATTTTTTTAAATGCTGAAAAAAAACCAAGACAAATCCAACCACACCATGCTTAGGGTAAGTCTTTTTTTCATTTCGTCTAAAGCAGCGTGCTATTGATCACCTGCCGTCGCTAAAATAAACTAGACGCTGTTCAGACCCACCAGATTTGTTTGCCAATCTGCTGTCGTATATGCAGTCAGAATCGGCTGTACAGCCACCACATGAAGGAAGATATTCTGCTCCCCTCTCAAAGGGGTGTTAATACCATAGTTATCTTGTGACTGAGGATTCCAAAATTGGTATATGTTAAAGGGTATACACTTCTCCTGCTAGATTATCTATTGTGTTTTCAGCGTATATTATTTCACGAATGCACTAGTCCTCTGTCAGATAATGCACTGATCATCGGATAAATGCCCGAAGTCATCTGATAATGCACGCGGGTCATTGGATAATGCTGGGGTCAACCACAGGCACTACCGTAAGTTAGAAATACATCACTTGATATATTGACTTACTGCTCAATATCAGGAACATCTCTGGCATACCCTCCAAAAACAAACACTTAGTATATCGACATTAATGGTATCAGAAAAAAAAAAAAAAAAAAAAAAAAAAAAAACCCCCCCCCTTTTTTTTGTTGTTTTTTTTTACAAAAAAAAACACTATATAACTGTAGCGTGTATTGCTTTGACATTAATTTTTTGTGTTGAACAAAATATTTTGTTTTCTTCGTAAAAAGTAAATAGGTTTGAATTTACATGATTATGCTCCTTTCACGTAGACCACTCTAAATAGCTTATATTATAGTTTTTCTTTAAAAAAGTTATTACATTAGCGTTTGTGTACTTCTTATATATTATATATAGCGAAACATCCAAAAGTGTGCGCAGAATGAAAAGCTTAGAACGTCCCCAAAATTCATAAATTACTTTAATTATTCATTTTTTATTTTTCCTTTTCAAAGAGTAATGACATATACCGAATCTCGCCCCTCAGTGTTTTCTCCCGGATAATCGGCACTTGACTGTGATGGTCCGTTGGCAGACACGCCCTCGAGCCTCACCTCTCGTTATCTTCCGAATTAAAGGGGCGTGTTCGGATCGTCTATGGACCCCCCCCGCCCCCCCGATTGAACCCGGAAGTAGTATCGATTTTATATTCAGAATGGAAAGGCCGTATTTTTCTCATTGTCGTCCTGAAATTGGAGCCCTCGAATTCCATTTCATTCCCAAGATATAAACAAAAAACCGCCGTTTTATGGAAGTGGTTAACCACTTTTATTACACATATTGAATAGGGCTTTTTGCAACATGCATTATTGCGTCTAACATCAAAACCGCAAGGTTTGGTTTCCCACGGTACTTGGATGGGTGTAATGTGCAAGTGCAGGCTCTATATCAAGTAGAGAACACATACCCATAAATCAGAACAACCACCTTTAATAATTTAGTCTAACGCGGGTGTTTTCTAAGAGTTTTCTAAGTATTTTCATTCATTCGTCGCAAAATAACTGAAACTACAATTGCGTGGTTCTCGGCTTTCTAGGTTGCAGGTTTTGCTGGTTAGTTGGGGACTGGTTGGGGCGGGGGGGAGGCTGGTAAAGTGTGGGTTGCCAGTGGGTCATGTTGGCGGTGGTTGTGATTGCTTCCTGTCAGAACCTTATCGGTCGCTCTGAGCCCTTTGTTAACCGCGGTTGGCTAAAATTTGTATGTTGAAATTGAAGCATACGTTTTTCTTTCCCTGCAAGTTGTTTAGATGTTTGGGGGGGGGGGGGGGGAAAAATTATGTCAAAATATGAATTGTATTCTGGCTGCATTTTAAAAATTTTTCCCAGGCGACTTTCAAGTTTTTAGGTTTGACTGTTGACTGGAATAAGTCGGATGCATCTATCTATCTATCTTCCAATCAGTTCAATCAACTCAGTAGTAGAGAATTGTTGTACTAGGTGAAAATGGTGCTTGGTCACTGGAACAAAGATCAACAAAGTTTTTTTTTGTGGTGGGGGCAGAAGAAAAGACTGGTGCAAGTAAAAAGAAGGTTCATGTGGCTAGCTAGCGGAGTTTGAGTGGCTTCAGGGCGACTCCGAAAAAATCTCCAGTGACTAAGCGAATCCAGTAAAGCTGGTATGGGTGTGTTCTTGTCCAGATACAACAATCTGTGGCTGTAAGAGAATTCACATGTACATTGTGCTGTTGTAGCTGTTGGTGGTAGCCCCTAGTTTGCTTGGTCTGAAAGATATACACACTGCAAAGTTTTGTAAGGTGCCACGAACGGATGTCCAGAATGGTGAAAGCCTTTAGTTTTTTCATGACAATTGCTTGGAATGTGACGCCAGGGGTTTACAATAATGCAATTCATCCCCAAACAATTCCTTTCTTTTTTGTTTATTTATTTTATTTATAATTCTTTGTTTATTTTGATTTGTTATTTATCATTTATATTATTTTTATTCATAGTGTGTTATTTTGTTTTTAATTATGTAATTTTATATGTTGTTCAGTTCTTATTTATTATTTAGACTATTTTATTTTACTATTTAGTCATCTTTATTTGTTTATTTCAAATTTTTGTATTTTAACGTTACTTTATTAATAATTTAAAAACACCGGTTTTTTTACCTAAAAAAACTTTAAGTCTAAAGAAAAGAATGACACCGACAATTTCTAGGAAATACCAGCATGAAAGTAATTTTTGCATCGTACCATTTTCACCGGCCGAGATTGTCCGACTTTTACGGAGATTCCCGGAACAAAAACAAACAGAATCCCCAAATGGCCCGAGTAAAGTAATACTAATATGTAACTCATCGCTACGCTGAAAAACGCGATAATAACTTACCTACAAAAGGTTCGGCTAATTGCAGGACATCCTTTCCTATATTTTCCACTATAAAGCATTTGTACCATAGGCCATCATCACTTCCCGAAATGTAGGGTAGGCTTTCACATGCGACACGCATACATGAGCGACATGGCCCTAAGGATACCACGACCTTTCCCAAAACCGTTTTATTAACACTTTTTCACATTTCACGTGAACATTAAGTTTTGCCCGACACGCAACATTGTGAAAGTTGTTGAAAATCCCCTAAATCTAAGGTGCGATATCCTCTTTAGGGATGCATCCGTCGGCATTTTAGTTTACCTAAGTTTGTATGCAATAATATACTTTTAGAGCATTGGACTACTTGATGATTTCCGTGTGCTGGTTGAAATTGTTGACTTAAGAAAACACACTGAGGGGTATGAGGCTAGTTATTGAGCAATTTATAAATAGCAGATTGATGTGAAATAATAAATTACATAATTAAAGCAGGAACGTATTTACTAACGCCTTATTACTTTACAGGACTTTTGGGTATCCTTTTATTATGTTGTGTGAGCAAGTATTCTGGGGATAAAAAGTTGATACATAGGCCGCCATAACCGTACAAGAACTACATAGGTTTCCCGTAATGTCTTTGAAAATCGAATCTATATTACACATGGAAAAGTCGTAAATTTGTACCCATAATGCATAAATTGGTACCGTTGTGGATGGTGGATTCAAACGGATTGTCTAAACTGAATAGAGTATGACACTGAAAAAAAGAAGTTTAAGCTTTGTAAATTGAAACTGTATGAGTGATTTTGTTATCTGTAGCAACAAGTTCTCTCTGTCAACGTTTACATCTAATTCCAACCAGTAAACAAGGGAATAGACTATGAGGCGTAGGACCAAATAAACAAGCTGCCATAACAAATTCCGTTAGTCCCTTCAAAAGGGCATAAGACCAAAACCCGGTGTTTTGAGTTAACCAATGATGATAAAATATTTACATGACATAAACCGCTGGTTGCCCCAAATTAAATATTGCACATTTCTTAAAAATGAATAAAATGTCAAATTCATAATAATCAGTGACCAATGGATTGTATAGACTTCAAGAAAACATTAACTAAAGAGATTACAATGGGAGTCCGGATACGGAAGCCATTGTTATAGCTGAGATGTTATCACCTCCACGATTCGGGTTAAGTAACAAAATACCCGTCCTCTTTCACAATAACTAACCAGTTTACATGGGAAAACTGCCCAAGTTATAATCTGTCGATGTTATAATCCGATTTTATTATAAGCCCAATTAGCCGCCATTCATAACGGACTCATTGCGACTGCTATACTCAAAAGCTCCAAAACCACTTAAATCTTCCAAGTCATAGAGAGAGATATGCTAGACCAGTCATACGCTTACCTTGTGGTACTGGTACTACATTCAAGATGTGATGGACAAGAAGATATTTTTTGCGTAGCAGTAGAATTGCCACATATATTCAAAGGAGTTAATGGTTATGTTTCATTATGATATAGGTCGTTGACCTTAAGTTTTCTTCTGAAAGCGCGGTAAATTGAATACAAATGAAGTTAAGCAATAAGTTACGGATTTTAATTCTGCACAAAGTTGTTAGGTCAAAGCTTGCCAGCAACATTCTGGCATGATGTTTGTTTGTCTTTCTTCCTTTTCGAATAAATGATGAAAAACATGGACAAAGTTAATTGAACACGCACTATAGAAGCTCAAGATTTATTTATTTGCGAACGAGGATAAGTATTTTGCGCTTACGTCATTAAAAAAAGACTTCGTCTATCTCACGGTGAATTAACATAACAGCACCACAGACAATGAAACATCTCTTGGTTTGCCCAATGTTGGAGCAACAATGCACAGACAAAGAACCACGCGGAATTCAGTGAAGTAGCTGACATTGTACCCATCTCTGGCTGGATCATATTTGAGAACCACTCTGTTTGGACACAATAAGAAAGGCTGTGGGATAACAATATCTCCAGTTCAATCAATATCATCAGCTCAGCCTTATAATTACCCGCAGTATTTCTAAAATGATAATTATTGGGAGAATGTCTAAAATATCTGTGAATCTCGCATGCCGGACAAATGTAGACATAGGCTAAATTCATTACACTGAGTACAAATATTACCTGGACCATGGTTCATTTGATATCGACAGATCAAGGGCCCCTTTGATATTGGGTGATCCGATTGACAGTTTCGCTAACTATACAGTTTTTTTATCGATTTCTCCAGTTTTCTGTCAGGCACATCCACACGGATACATTCCCAGGGATAAATCTACATGGATACATCCACAGGCACATCCACTGATTGTTACGGAAGCGACGGTTTACAGTATGCGTATTATCAGTCATGTGAATCTGAACTAAGAAATATTATTTTGTGGTGTACCTCAGGGTTCAGTATTAGGCCCATTGCTATTTATACTCTATATTAACGATATTTGTAACACGAGAAGTATCAACAATTACAATCTTACGAAAAATAAGAAAGTTTTCACTGATCAATCCGTGCGAACATCCGGTCTCATTCTGTGAAACAAGTTGGGAAAACATCTACAAAATTTGAAATCAGTAACTCACTTTCGCAAACAATTCAAAAGTGAACTTATTTCCAAATATAAAGAATAGTTTATGCATTACTTTATTTATACTGCAAATATGTTGTTGATGGCTATTTGTGCAAACTGAATCATGGTGCATTGATCACTGACCGTTTTCTCGTGCTTTGTTGATGGTATGTCCTTGTTTTAAGATATGTTGTAACATTAACTTTTGACCCAAGTCTGGTCTTATTGGCCATTTGGTCAACTCCTCCATAAAGTTTGCTCCTGTAATTTGTTTTTGTGTAACATGATTTTTTTATAGAAATAATAAAGTTGAAGTTGAAAGTTGAAGTTGATGAACGACATATTACAATCAGGTGGCTTAAAATACCACGTCACTAATCCAACCCATCGACGTGACCACATCCTAGATTTACTGGTTACGCACAAACCTCATGACAATGTCTGGAATACGACTGTCATCCGCGGTCTTTTATTGGATCGTTTTTGTGACGGACCGATCTCGCGCCCTGAAGCGAGTGGTGAAGTCAAAGAAAATGTGTGGTATCAATCTGGATATCATTCACAAAGACATAGTGTGAAGTCCTTAGATGTCGCCATGAGGAATGACGGTAACAACATGGTTTTTCAAAATTATAGGAAGCTACTAGATGATCATGCTCGATAAGTCCAGTAACAAAGCCCCGTGGAACTCCATAAGCTACCGTCACATGATCTGACGAAGCACCTCTGACTGATATAGATTAAGTTCGGCCATCTAGAAGAGAACCAACTTAATGTATTTTTCAGTAATTCCATACCGTTAGACGGGTTAGGAGCTATTTGTGGTTGTACACAAAGAGCAGTCAATATGTCATTCTACACCCATAACAGTGCAGTCTCCGTACTCTGAAATTGGGGGTATGCTGACTGCATCAGGACGTGGAGATCATTATCGATGTTTCTGTGTCTTCTGCTTCTGCTTGGGTTGAGTCGACATACTTGACTTTGCCAACATTTCACCGCTAGAGATAAAGACACCCCTCCAAAAAAAAGTAACGCAGCGTGTCTAAATACCCCCATAAGTTACGAACCATTGGCCGTGTGCATGAAGAAGAGGCGTGGTCTAGCGGTTAGCAAGCTTACAAGCTACTTCTGGAGCAAATGGTCCTCGGTTCTAATCTCA